>JANTPZ010130696.1:0-15406 GCA_025593235.1 Vachellia pachyceras
GATGCTGGAAGACCCCTCTCACCTGGGCATGATTTCCCTAGAAGAAGACAAGCAGATGAAGCCATTGATTAAAAGATCATCTTCTTGGACTTGCTAAAGATTAAAAGGTTCAAGCGAGATTTTAAATAGCAGAAACAAAGGTGAGAGATTATGTTATTTCAATACGGCACTATTCTTGCTAATTTCCTTCCTCTTATTAGGCTTTGATTGGATGTTTGGTTCTTGTAAAATAGCGGCTGCTGAGACTAGCATCCTGCTTTTCTCTGATAAGGGGAAAAAAACACTCCACTTCTTTTATCTCATATTATTTATTTCCTGCTTTCTTTTTTTTTTATTTAAGAACAGAATTCTATGCCATCATTCCCCTTCGTGGTCGGATTATTCTGATTTAAACATAGAACTGCCTCATAAAATTACGCAACTTTCGTTTTCTAATTTGTATCTTTCTTCTATATAACATGCTTCCGTTGACCCCGTTGGTGAGAGCAAGTGCAGGGGCTTTTTTATAAATATAATTTCTTTAACTATATTTAAAGGTAATATTGATGCTATCACAAAAAAAAAACTATTTCAAACAAATCCCAGCACAGTTGCCATGCAAAACGTTACATAAATTATTACGAACATGATAAGAAACATGATATTACGAACACGATAACAAACAAATTCCCGCCGGCGCTGCTCCCTTTTTGTAATCAAACATGATATTATTTTCAAGATTATTCATTTAACTTATTTCAACAAAGTGGGATCGGTTATATAAATTATATAGCATCGTTGTATTTGATTAATAGCTAAATCTTTGGTTAGATTATTAATCAAAGAGGTCTCATTTGATAATTGTGCTGAATCCAGAGAACTCTATAATTAATACCATTATGTTTGGATCGAGAGAAAATGAGAAGAGAAGTGTGTTTGCCTACTTAAATGAGTCAAGAGTCATGAAGGAGAAAAGTTGAAAAGAAAATTGGAACAATTGTGCTCTCGGATTCCCTTGATACACTCTTCTTTTTTCTTTTCCATTTTAACCTTTCATTTTTATATTATATTTTTACATTTAGCGATAAAGTTAGGTAATATATAATTTATTTATTTCCTTTTATTATATTTTGTTTAAAAATTATCCATTTATTATTTTTTATCTTAAAAATATTATTTTTCTAAATCATTTGGTTTCAAAATATGAATTTAAATATAAAAATATATCTTTAACAAATAATTTAGTTTTACATTATTTGATGATGCTAATACTAAGTGATATTTAATTCGATTTTAGACATGATATTTTTTATATAGAAGGTATTGTAGTCTTTTAGATATTTTTTCTTTCAATTTTCTCCTCATTTCTTTCTTCACACACAAAGGCGAGCAGTCAATTACCCTCATGCGTTAACCTAAGCACCCAGAAGATATGGTGCCTCCCCAAGCGCCACAGTAGAGATCAAACCTCCTCCTATTTGATGAGAAAACACAATACTTACCACTAGACCCACGGACGATGGGTTTCATTCCTATAAAAACAATTCCTCCAGGCTCTAGCTATGAAGGAGCGAAAATCTGCAACTTATATATATATAAAAAAAATCTGCAACTTGGGCCACATGGTTGGGCCATGACACTCATTGGGTTGTGAATTGGATCTTACTTTTGGATAATCTTTAGTGCGCTTTTGGCAATTGTGCCACGTTTGATGGGCCCAAAATGATTTATCGAGGTTGTGAATTCTATATCCCATGTTATCCAATAGGGTGGCCCAAGACCAAGCGGATGATTGCATGGGTACCCTCTCCTATAGCTACTTGGAGAATGAGGTTTTAAATTGTTGCAAAAAAAATGACAATTAATTTTTAAAATTTCCTTAGATCTTAATTATAAATCATGCTTGTCACGTAAATTGCGAGGCTTATATTTAAGATAGATAGAACCAAGTTTTTTTTTTTTGATGAAACCTTTTAAACAAGGTTGAAACTTGAAAGCTTGAATTTTTTTAAAATGGAAAAAATCGTATTAGAAGCTTTACTTTTAATTAGACTTCATAATATTTAAATCACATAAATATCTAAGTTTTTATGTCTCCCCACTAAAATATTATATATTTTTCAATAAAGTGTGTGAAGTAATACCTAATCCAGAAGGGACTGCTAATTTTAGACAAAGATTGTATGGATAAAACCTTATGAATGGAAAACAAATCTTATCCAAAAAAAGTTTAATGATACTCAAATATAATCTCCCCCATTTTTATTACAAGACAATTTTTAATTAATCACTATAATCTTTATAAAATTGCCCGTATTCAATTTTTTATGCAATTTTCCTTTTTCAGTTTATACAGAGTTTTAAATATGACTAAATTTGAATTTTTTTAACTTTAAAACGAATTTTCATTTGATGCCTTATAAATTTACAAAGAAAGTAGGAGAGAGTAAAATGGTAACCAAAATGCACTGTAATGATATTCTATTAAAAAAGATAGGTATTTATTAGAATTTTTTGTAAAAAAAAATCTTGCTATATTTAAATATAATTTATAAACTTCATATTTTAAAGAATCTGAAGATCTACCACTGTCCACTAAGCTAATTAGGTAGGATGATTATAAAAGAAGCAGAATCAAACTGTCACAACCATGATGAGTAGTAGTGGTAATGCAGGTTGGGTCCGCGGGCCCAACCCGCCAGCCCACCAAATTTGGCTAGCTGCGGGTTGGCAAAAGCCAACCCGCCCGGGTGGCGGGCTGGAACCCGCGGGTTTGGCGGGCTGGGCTCGTAGGTTGGCGGGCCAGTCCGCCTAACCCGCTTTTTTATTTTTTTTAAAAAAAATTATATTTTATGTATTTTTTAAACATTTTTTTTCATCCCAATATTTTTTTACAAAGGAAAAGTAATATTAAAATCTATTTTTAGGAAATTATTGAACATTTATTCATAGAATTTGAAAGAGAATAGCATAAATATGCAATCTTATAAGAAAAAACTGGGTAAAAAAAGAAAAAAGAATTTATTTTTTTAAAAAATAAAAAGTTGGCCGGCTGCGGGCTGCGCTGAGTGGGCCAGCCCGCGGGCGGTACTAATGATGAGCTTGTTTGTCGGAGGAAGATCTACCATTTGTCAGAGCATTTGAAAAAGTCAAACGCATGTTCAACAGTGTTTTTTCGTAAAACAAAATAATCTCCTTCGCATATTTATCTCAACTTACGTAAAATCACTTCTTTACTTCATTTCCAAACGGGCACAATATTCTAATAACAAATGGCATAAATACTTAAAAAAAAGGTACTTTGAAACAAATTGCAGAAATTTAGGGAGCCTTTTCAAATAATATGGTCTGAAAGTTACAGGATACAATGAAGGTCACTGTCTGACCTTCACAACCTCATTATTGTGTCACACACAATTTGGGCAACTTGTACCTCACTTTTTTCCCCTAACTTGAATCTAGATAATGCAAAATTTTATCCCTAATTTTTAAAATAAAAATTAGAAAAAAATTTACTGAAAATTTTCCATTGTAAAATTTAAATTTATTATTCAAAGATACTTGAATTTTGTTGAGGGACTCGATTGTACCATACTTTAATTTTAGTCACGTGCAAAATGGAAGATATTTTCACATAATTAAATGTAGGGTTAATATCATTTTTAGTATTGTAAGTTTGCATGACTTTTGACTTTTTGGCTTTATTACCTCAAGTTTCAAACATATAGTTTTGATTTTTATAGTTTCAAAAAGATTTAGATGTTCAACAGTGTTAATTAGCACAGTTAAGTATAGTGATTAAAATCTTTTAAAAATATATGGATTAAAATTAAAATTGGCCAAAAGTATATGGATAGAAAGATTTTGATTTCGGTCCATATACTTTTACTAACTTTTGGTTTTAGTCCATAGATGTAATGTTGGTAATTAACACCTTTCAACATGTCAGTCCTTATGGAATTATATAGATTAAAAACATATATTTGAAATTTGAGGAATTAAAACTAAAATTCAAACAAACTTGAGGGATTAAAAATGATATTAACCTTTAAATATCTGTTATAACTAAAGAATTGGATCTACTGAAGATGAGTCACACTCGTTCAAAGATTCAAGCCTTTAAGCAACTTTTGGTGATAAATTTTACAAGGGATTTTTAAGTAATTTTTTTCTGAAGAAATTTAGTGCTTGTTTTTTATAATAATATAACATTAAATCATAAAAAAAAATTCACATGTCATGATTTATTAGACATTTTATATTTAAATCACTCAGAAAAGGTTCTAAATTAGAGCTCTCTAGTTAATAATTAAAATCATATATGTCTCAGAGTTATTAGTTGTTTTTTTATGACATTTAATATTGTGTATTGAGTTACAAGATATTTCAAATTTTCTAGATTATAAAATTGTAAGATCATATTATTATTGTTATTATCATTACATACAAACATGGAGCTCAAGTTTAATATATGATTAAATCAATATCTACATGTTGCAAGTGACCTCACCACAAACATAAAATCCAAAAAGGCCTTTTTGACTGTTCCAAATGCTGATGGTACTATACATTCAGTCCTGTGTGTATATATAAAACTGTTGAGGGTAGACAACTGACTTTGGAAAACACTAAAAATAACTACGGGTTCATTTGTTAAAGCGGTAAAGAAGTACTTTTACCATTTACGAGGTAAATGTGTAAATGAGATTATCTCTTTTTATGAAAAAACACTGTTGAACGTGCTTTTGAGGTGTTGAGAAGCTTTCCCAAACACTCCAATTATTTAGTTCCTAAAGATAACTTTAAACCCAGTGGTTTCAGTTAATTAAGTTTTATTTTATTTAATATATTAATCTATATAATCTAATAAAAGTTTGAATCTTGAATAATCAAAACTAAAACAAAGGTAATTGTCTGGCAAGTGCATAGTCCAACTCCAGCACCAACTCAATCACGGGTTCTTGTGTGTTATAAAAATCCAATGAATATAATCCACTTTTCATGCACTATATATACACTATATACCCTCGTGTCTACCCTCACAACTCAACACGCTTACGTACACAACAATCTCACAAATGGGATCCAATCTTCTCTGTCTCTTCTTCTTCTTCTTCTTCCTCCTCCATTTCACCACTTCAGCCACCGGAGGAGGAAGAAAGCTTCTGTCTTTAGAAATGGGTTCTAGCGGAGAGCCACAAGCTCCAGGAACCCCAGAAGGAGGTTCTGGGTCGGGTCATGGTCCGAACTGGGACTACAGCTGGGGTTGGGGCTCTGCGCCTGGAAGCGGGTGGGGCTATGGATCCGGGTCTGGACGGTCCCCAGATGGTTTTGGCAAAGGCTCTGGCTATGGGTTCGGTTCAAGATCTGGGTCCGGGTCTGGAAGCGGGTATGGTTATGGATCCGGCTCGGGAGGTGGTGCTTATGGTGGTGGCAGCGGCTCTGGAAGAGGAAGCGGTGGCAACCACTGATTCAAAGGTCAAACACAGCCATGGACAATTAAGGGTGTCCCTCCACATGAGTGCCCTTAGTATGTTGAGTAAGGGAGAATTTACTATAATAAAATTTAATGAACAAAATATTTTAAATATTGGTAAAATTACCATCATGTTTCATCGATAGCTGGTCTGGTTGTCATTAATAACCTCACCAGCTGTTAATAACAATCCAACCAGCAATTGTTGGGACCTGATCGTAATTTTACTAATCTTTTGAACCTTTAGTTCATTAATTTTTTTTATTAGGATCTGACTATAAATTTCTCTCAATATATATATATATATTTGTGTCTGCGTGTGTACTATTTGGTGTGAGTGGCTGTTATGTTGTATGATTACAACTAAATACGTGTTTGTTTGAGAACGTGAGCTGATGTAAGTATGTAAGAAAAGTTTTATTTTAATTTATATATAACATAAAAAAAAATCATTTCCAAACACCCCAGACAAACTACAGCTAGCGAGCCACAATAATAGGCTTTTGAAGTGGGATTAGTAATAGTTAGTGAAAATCTTGTTATTATTTTATTGTATTAATGTATAATTAACAATATATCTCTCCCCTTGTGAATGTAAAAAGTCTTCAGCTTCTTATTTTTCCTTTAAGAATGGTTTAATTTTGATTGAAGAAACCACCTAAATATGTGTGCTTGAGTAGGTCCACTTATGGTTTTCAGCAGATACACGTGCCTTGTGAGACGGTACATCAAACTCACACCAATTTAGGTTCTCAAGTACAAAATATGGATAAAAGAAAAGTCTAATGGATAAAATTATAACTCAAAGGATTAATATGAAATTTTTTTATGAATAATTTATAAATACATATGTACACATAATTTGATCTTAAACTATTGACGGTCTATTTAGATCAATTATATGAAAGAAGATTATATGTAATCCTGATGAATTCTGCTGATTCAAGTATTTGGTTGATATATTAATGTAATCCAATATGTTTACTGATTAAAATGAATTATAAAAAAAATCAAGAAATCCCATTACTTATTCAAAGTTATGTATTTCAGAATTAACGTGGGGAAACTTGTACATTTTATAAATCAACATTTCGATATTTATATCTCTTATATGCCCAAAAATGGCTCTTGGCTAAACCAAACCGAGGCCCATATTACAGACCCATTCAAAGGCATGATATGATTGAAGGTCCCAAGGTAAAACATTAATGCCCCGTTTGGTACGCGGGACTGATTTTGATGGATTGGAAGTGGAAGTGAGATTAAAAGTATGTTTAGTATATTGGAAGAAGTGTGTATTATTTTAATTTAATATTTATATTTATAATGTGAAAAGATTAATATACCCTCTACAATAAAAAAATTTCTCCTCTTCCCCAAAAAAATTCTTCCCCTCCCCCACAACCAGCAACAAATTCCGACCAGCATAGGCATCATCGGCCACCAGCACCCGTCAGCCACCATCGTCGCCATCACAGAAGGAGGAGATCGAGAGACCAAGATTCTAAAGCATATCGTCGAAGATTGAAGCTCATTGTTGCCACAAACGAAGATCGAAGCATAACAAAGATCGAAACTCGTCATCGTCGAAGATCAAAGATCGTTGAAGCTTGTTGTCGTCAAATATTTCGTCTGCACATCATCACAGTCGTCATCGAAGATTTCGTCTGCACGGCATCACCGTCATCGTTGTCGCAAGAGTTCGTCTGCACCGTTGCAGTAAGACTTCGTTTTCTGGTTTCGTTATCTGTTCACCATCGCTGCAAGACTTCGTCGTTCACCATCACCATCCTCCACCAAGTTCACCGCCGTCCTCCACCGAGTTCACCATTATCGTCCTCCGTCAACTTCGTCATTCGCATCGGTGAGTGTAGAGGTGGAAATGAAGAATGATTTTCTGTTGGAACTCGGTTCCATGGGTAAGAGGTTGGAACTGAGTTCCAACAATTTTCATAGAACTGGGTTCTATGGGGAACCCACTTCCATAGCACCAAACACACAAATATGATTCCAGTTCCATTTCTCTGACTCCAATTCCCTGTTACCAAACGGGGCATAAGGAGACACGTGGAAGCGTTCCAATAGGTCAAATTCATTTCTCGCATTCCTTAGATTTCAAACTAGAAACTTAGATATGCGGATCCAGCGTTTGATCCCTACATTCTTGGAGGAGGTTAGACGGTTAGACCTAGATGTATGACCACAAACGAATACCACTTATTTATTTATGCTCTATCTCACATCGTAGACACATTTCATGACTACTCCTTACTCTCTTTTACACTCTACTACCTTTTGATTACTCTCATACCTCAATTCCCTAGAATGTTACCACACATCAACCACTTCGTTATTACAATTTCTTCTATTCGTCTTGCATTAAGCCTGGTATCCACATTTTTTTTTCCTTGCTGTTGGTGACACAAAATCCCTTTTTAACCCATTATTTTACTGAAATTTTCTTAAACACCTTTTATTTTTGTCTTGACATAGTTAAAAAGTTTATTTCACAGTTTTTTATTTTTATAAATAAAATATAAATTTTATTTCATTTTTCTTTGATAACGTACCAAAAAAAGCGTTGTAATTATCATTGCATTCCATTACATTCTCACTCATTTCATTTCATTGTATTCCCATGCATTTTATAAATCAAACCGACTACGAGTGAATTTTCAAAGCATAACTCAATTTTGTGAATCAAACAGACTATGAGTAAATTTTCAAAGCATAATTCATCAAAACTTTTTAATATATGTGTGTGTGCATGCGCGTGTGGATAATATGACTTCATTTTGTGTTTATATATATATATATATATATATATATGATATTTTGCATGATATTGATGATTCATTTAAATAGATATGATATCAATGCATAATTCATTTTTTCCATTCAAGGAGAATATGTATCCAAGAGATTAAATGTTTGTTTGACAAAACGTTTTGGGAGGGAAACTGCATTCAAATTGAATGAAATGCATCTAGTCCAAATTTGATCCGTTTGGCTATACATTCAACCAAAATGCATTTTGGATAAAAAAAACACTTTTTGACTATAAGGAGCTAGAATCAATTTTTCTCTGGAATGAATTTAGCCCAGAGTGCATTCCATGATCCTCTCTCTCATGCCTCTATCCTTTTGGGTATGGGCCATCATTTTTTATTTGAAACACACATTCCTAAATGATGGAAATATATAAAATGATGTATACAAATGTATTATTTAATTATATTCATGTTCTTTTAGATCATTTTTTTAATTAAAACTTCTTAAAAATTTATCCAAACGAGTTTTCTTTTTTACAAAAAGTCACTTATTACTTATAATGAAAACATAAATTACATCACATCATCTAACTTTTAATCAAAATTCTTTTTCCAAAAGTCATTCTACTGAAAAGTTACTTTTGACACCCTTATTCAAACAGACCTTAACTAATTAAGTGGGGTTGACTTTGATGTTATGTACTACCTACAATGGGCTTGTTTGAAACATTTCTAAAAATTAAACACACGTTCAACAGTGTTTTTCTGTAAAACGAGATAAAATTCTCTATATATTTACCTCGACTTACATAAAAATACTTATCTACCACGTTCCCAAACGGACTCAATAGCATAGACCTAAATGGTGGAAGAAGGTTCAAACTTCATCTTATTTCGTTTCATATTTAAGTCACATACAATTGATTTACTTCCTTCTTTGGTCACGAGGAGCTCCAAAATTAGGACTTAATCGAAATAATTTATGATTCAAAATGAAATTCATTAGATTTAGCCTGTGAAAGGTACCCCAACGAAAAACTCATTTCCATACAAAGCAGATCACGTTATTTATTTATTTATATATTTATTTATTTTGATTAATTAACAAAATAAGACCATATGTTTGTAACAGTTTAATAGTAGATGATAAAATGTGTGGTTTAATTACATAATTTGACATTATTTATCTATTCAAAAATATTGAGTGATATAAGAATAAATACACTGAGAACATGGTCAAAAAATTTCTTCCCATGCAACACAAGCAATCAAATTTGGCTCAATCGTATGATCTCTTCACTTTTTGAGCCCCAGAAGATTCATGATCAGTAAATAAGTTATTAAATAAACAAATTCCTTTTACATGTTTCCCAAAAAAATATTTAGACTATTTTGTGATGAAAACTATATGAATCCTCTCTACATATATTGATTAGTTCATATAAATTATAATCATATGAACATAGCTACGCATGATTATGGATTATTTCATATCTTCATCATGGATTGAATATATTATATACAATTTCTTTTTTGGCCAAAATTATATAAAATTCAATAAGCATAAAGTTTAATTTGAATATTTTGTAACCTGCATCAAATACCACGGGAATCAAATGGAAATAAAAAACCTATTCCTCAATCATCACCTCTCATACTCCATTCCATTTACTCGGATCTAAAATTGATAGTAATGATTTTCCAACCAAATTATACCTCGAAGTGATTCAAGCTAAATCACAGTTGACATAAGGAGTTCATTCCTCATCTTCCTGTCTAATTAATGTTACATTTATTTTATTGTTCAAATAAAATCATAACTATAAATGAAAGTGCTGACAGTTAAAAAAGGAATGTAAGAAAAATATGCTTGAACAACAACACACTTGCCTGCCCAGTCTCCAAAAGAACAAAAGGCATATATTTGGCTTTGTTTGGTAAAGCCGTTGGGAAAACGGACACAGATTCCGAGGTACTTTATGTGAGAGGAATTTTGTCTCGGTAAGAGTGTCCGTTGGCCAAACGGCCAAACCAAACGCAGCTTGTCCACTCATGCAAATCATTATGGCTGATAAGCCTCAGGAAGACGAAGACCCACACTAGCAGCAGATTTTCCAAGGACCCTTTTCATTTCATCACTTCTGTCCACAGCAATATTGTAAGAGAACAAGAGATCCTGCAAGAGCACCAATCAGTGGTTAGAATCCCAAGATAACAACGTGAATGAGTTTCTTTGGAAAAAAAATTACAATTATTACCAAGCAAAAAAAAAAATCCCTTGGAAAGTATTACCCAAAACGTAAAAAATCTGACCATACTAAAACATCAAAGAGGACTAAAGACAACAACCTGTTTGTTTTTTACCTTCATTAGAGCAAATAAGGATGGGGCCACCCAACTGGTTAAGTTTTAAATTGAATGACTAGGTCTAAGTTTTAATTAAACAAGCTCAGCTGTTCAACATTTATTTGCTTGTCTGTGGGTAGCAAAGTTTAAAGAAAATAGCAACAGAAAGAGAGCGAGTAATGCCTTTTGATGGTGCACACTATTAAGCAGAAAAGTATACTCCCGAGCAAGCTTGATTTTCTGTTGGTCAGCCACACCATCAGAAAGACTGCCGTTTTTGCGGAACTCGGATGTTATGAATTCTCGGAAATGCCTCTTGTTGTCTTCCTTGCCAATGTGTTTCTGGACAGCCTTCAGAAGGTGGCGATAAATCTTAGCTGTTTGGAAGGATGCTTCTGAACCCATTTGCTTTTATCAATATTCAGTATCTACTTCCTGCATTAGAGGCCATATTCAAACTAGCAACAACTTTGTAATAAACATAAATAAATAATGAGAATTTGTGCCGCCAAACTGCATTTCTTCGTTCAAAATCGACATAAAGTGCCAATTCTTGCTAACATTAAAATAGATGCCAAAAATGAAATTGAACTGACTGTTCCAGTTAGCTTGGGCGAGGGAACTCATTTCAAATTGCACTAGACTACTATTTAACAAGATTTGTAAAGGATTTTTTGCTGGAAAGAATTTATCGGGGCGTAGTTATGCCATCTATGATGTTTGACAGATTGGTTGCAGTCAAAACGGAGTATAACTAATAATAATGTCAAATCTGAAGTTTTGTAGATGTAGACTAAGACAAGTAGGTGCCCGAACCCGGTGGTGGCCCGTAGGCCCGATGTAAATGGGACCCACCGGGTTTGTACGGGTTAACGGGTTTTTTTTCCCTTGCTGGCTCACAGGAGATTGGGGTCTGGTGAGCGCTGGTTTGCTGTTGTGTGAACATTGTACAAAAAGAATCCTCACTGAAACAGAATATAAACAGTAACCTATCATCCCAGACCTTAAATCTGATTTATTTTTCTCAAAGAGATCAAGACGTATCTCATGTATCTCATTTGCTTTAGCTATAACTGATTTAATCTGAAAAAAGATTCCCATGACTGGTTGGGCTCATCACCCCCCTACCAGACTGGAGTTTCGCTCAACTCCAACTCACCTGGCTATTACAGAGGCAGCGACAGCGAGCGCAAGACAGCGACAGCGAGCTCACTGGGCGAGCAGAGGCCGAGGCGGCGATAGCGAGCGCACGACAGCACGACGAACGCGAGTGCACAAGCAATACGAATTCCGATTACTGCGGAGGAGGCAATCTAGTTGACGGTAGGGGTTTCAGCTTACGACGAATTCCGATTACTGCAAGGTGTGAGCGCACGAGCATGACGAATTCCGATTACCGCGAGCGCACGAGCACGGCGATGGCACTGCAAACTGAAACCGGGAAGAAAGGGTCGTTCAAGGGGCTTTAAGCGGGTGTTAGGGTTTTAATTTTTTTTTTTTTTCAGATAGACAAAATGAAAAAAAGAAAAAAAAATGGTTAACTTGTCATAAGTTATATAAAAGGCTGGATGGGGGCCGAACAGGTAACAAGAAAAGCTTTCCATTAACTCTTACCACTGGACTAAGAAAAATCTTTTCTAATTAAGCTGTGAGAACAAATATTATATTTTATATAAAATAAGTACGGAAAGTAAATGGACGGGCACGGGCAGCTTCCATCATTTACTCTTGGTGCCGGTTTGGGAAGCCATTTTCCCAAATGGTGCACGTAAGTCGAGATAAAATCATCTTGAAATTTGTAAAAATCATCTCGAAATTCATAAAAATCATCTTGAAATCTGTAAAACCATCTCGAAATTCCCAAAATGCCTCAAAATCTGCAAAATCTATTTTCCCAACGAAGTTCCCAAGCAAGCACTTAAACCACCGCTACGGGCTACTTTTTGAACGGTCCACAAACGGGAAAAAAGTATACAAGATTCCGGGTCCAAACGACAGGGAAAGGATCCCTCCACTCTTAAAAACCAATGGAGATTTTCACTGCACATCCAACGGCTCTCGTAGAAGAACGGTCCTGTCATTTTAGTGTTATCGGTTTATGTGCAGCTAACTCTCATTTCTGAAAGCAAAAGAACGTGAATTTCAATTATAAAATGCATATGTTAAACAAATAAGAGCCGTTGGATGTGCAATGGAGATCTTCACTACTTTTTGAGTAGTGGAAAGGATCATTTCCCAACTACATAATGAGAACAGGAACCGCAAGATAAAAACCTATATCAAGTAGCCAAGTAAATAATGCAACAGAAAAGAAACATGCTCATCGTGAAATCATTTATAATTATTCAACAAGATGGGAAGCAAAAACCAGACTATCCCTACCCTGATTGGCCTCTGCATCACAAAAGTACAAACCCAATCAGGGTGCACTGAGATTTTGATATATGATCTCCGGTAAATACTCAGTTGGCTTTCACTTTCTCTTTTACAATGGGGGGAAAATGGTGAATCTCCCTGGTGCATTTTGTACTAGCAAATAGACTTCATGAACATCTCTATTTAGTACTAAGAAATGTAACCCTTCATCAATTGAAACTAATGCAAGAACCTATAAGCGCCAAACACATAAACAAGATACCAGAAGTACCCCATTACCCAATAGTTTAAGCAGAAAATCAATTCCCCAAGTGAAACCCGTGAACACTCACATTACTCTACTGTGAGAAAAAGTGGTGACTAACCCATTTAGACCAGAAGCGATCGCAAGCACAATCAGTAATGTCTTATACATCTACAAAAACAAATAGTTGGGCGTAATCAAAGCCCATTGTGGGTACACTATTCAGCCATCTTCCTCCTATATTAGTTGTTGTTCAAATAGAGTTCTTTTATATTTCTCCATTTTGGTTCTTCCTTCTATGGATTTGGACAGCAGAGCGAGGACGGAAGAGAAAGTGACTACCTGTCATTGAACCGTGATAGAGAGAGCAAAATCCATCAAACCTAAGTCTCTGGCAATAACAATTGTTCAAGATGCTCAAGTTAAATAAATCTAAGTTTTGTATCCAAGCTTCTACAAGAATATAATCTTTTTAAAACTTAAGTTTCAAACTGAGTTTTGTATTCAAAATAGCTTTTTCGATAAATGTCAGTACTTAAACAAAATCTAGATTTTGAAGTAAAATCTAGGTTTTAAAATCAAACCTACATTCTGAGAAGTGAAACCAAACAAGTTCTAAAACTCGCCTGTTTAACAATTAATAGGCTAAACTACAAGAAGAACTACTAGGTTATCAATCCGCTCATTTAGATAGTTTTCAAAAATTATTAACTAATATTTATATTTATTTATTCCTTCCTCACTCCCTATTTTATAATTCTAGCACTCAGCACTGTTTAGTCTTCCTTTTAATATTTTGAAACTAAACTTTTTTAAATTGAATAAACTAACATGAGAAACTATGATTATGAAAATTTTAATTAAAGATTGGTTTTACGCAAAGTTTGAAGGCACCTAAATTGTATAATTATGGTTCCTCCGTGTGACTTAGAGGTCTTTTTTACATTTTCATCGAATTTTAGTGTTTGTTAAATTTCCAACAAGAGGTCTTTTAAAATTATTTTAAATTTTGATTGCTTTATACAGATTTGAAAGCACTCTCACAAATCATGGAAGGGAGAAGCCCAGTGAAGGAATTACCACAAATTGCAAGTTACCAGGAATGGATTTAAATACCAACCGTTGGTTGGATCAAGTGGTAAGCGGCTTGTTCCAGCTTAAGTAAGGTCTCAAGTTCGAGTCCTTGTTTATGTAGTGGTCACTGTTGGGAGACTCACCCACCATTTCCAGGTGCGCGATGCAGGTCGGGTCCGGATTAGTCGGGGCGAATCTTCAGATACCTGGCGGAAAAAAAAGGAATGGCTTAAAATTTTTAAATAAATATGATTATTTTTAAGAGATAATATAACCATTATAAAAATAAAATTAATTCAAAGTTTAATTTTTTATCAGTTCTTTGGTTTTTTCCACGAAACTTACTTTTCAATTGAGAATTATATTATTACTTTTTTTAAAAAAATTACAACTTGTGACTTTCAAGTATTTAACAGAACCTCCCAATTAGCGCCGCTTCCTCTTATGTTAAACCCTAATTCCAACGGTCGGTCTCCTGCCGACCTTCGCTGGTGCGGATTAAATTATCGGTTGCCTGACTTGCACTAGAACGAGAGATAATTAAAGGGCTAAAATTCTCTTCGCTCGCGGCATTTCGCGCAAAGCAGGTTTGTAGGATCGATCACGATCTCTATAGCCTTCATAGGTAAATCTCCCGAGAAGAAAGGGAGCTGCGATGCTTGTGGGCTGGAATGAGCTTTGGCAATCGTCTTTTGATTCAGGGGTCAGTTCATTTATCCCTGATCTACAGAAATTTTTTTCAAATACTTGGGGCATCGGAAATTATAAAAGGAAAGATTTTTTTTTTTGAGTCCAGTCTGCTAGCTAGAAATACATGTTCCTCTGTATATTTATTTTTCCTTTGATTTTATTGTATTTTTGTGTCATCCTTTTCGCTTGACGCCGAATGTTTCTGTGGTTTATATTGAACTTGTTGCGTCATATTTTGATTTAACAATGCATAGTACCAAGGCACTGTATAAACTTAATTGTCGGTGGCCTAAATGCAAAGTGCAAATATATCGTTGGGGTCCGCTTTGCAGCCTTAACTTCAAATGTTTAGGTTGCCAGTATCACCCATAAATATTTCTGTCGAGTTTTTTTTTTTTAACCCAATGAATCAGGAGCGGAAGAGTCTTATCATTGAGAGGTTCGTAGACT
>JANTPZ010130701.1:6286-16304 GCA_025593235.1 Vachellia pachyceras
CTTGTAGGACTCTTGAAAAACCTACAAAAGGTTCTATTCGTTTTTGCAAGATTTATGTCAACTTGTTGGTTGGATATTTACATGGATCTTATGCCATGATTTTTAGGGTTTTAAGATCTTCAAGAACACCATTGGAAAAAATCACCAAGAGAACTTAAATTTTAAAGAAAAGGAAGTTAAGCTAAAGAGGTGGAAGCTCAATCAAGGGTAACGAAAAGATTATTGATGGTTGAAGATGATATATTTGCTTGAGGAAATTTGGTGTAAATATTTTGATGGTTGCCATTTATTTTGCAAGTGGTTAAAGTTGTAATCTTTAAACCCCTAGATGAAGAAGCAAGTAAACATGTGATGAGGCATGCATGAAAATGGACTAGGTAAGCTAAAGAATGGAAAAAAGTAACCATGCATGAGAAAAGGATTGATTATGAGCCAAAGAGAGGTTTTTGGTAAATTTTAAGAAGAGATGGTTTTCAAAGCTAAAGGGTTCCAATGGCCCTGAAAGCTGACCTGTTTCAAGTGGCGATTAAAAATAGCAAATGATCTCTGATTGAGCTGAAAATTTCCAGTTAAATACTACACATTCTAAGATTTAAAATGATATAAAGTTTTCATAATTTGGATGTGTACTTTAAGAGATATGATTTTCCAAAATTAAGGGAAAAACTGGAAAAACTGTCTGTGACCATTTGGACATTGCCACAGTTTTGGAATAAACTGATTCAAATGGGCAAGAATTGGAAACAATGAATATTTTTCCCCTATAGTTAACTTAATAATAAAAATTTAGAAATGGGAATCACTCAGTTTTGAATTTTTTAGAATTAATTATGATTTTTCAAAATTGGGCCAGAAATCTTGAAAATGGGCCAGTGAACAGTAACAACGTTTTTAAGAAAAAGAAAAATTTTCAAGTTCACTAAAAAGGCCAAATTGAGTTATCCAAGGCCAAGAGTGGTTCATAAATGATCAAATAAGTAATTATAGGGGAAAATAGGAGGTGTCACATCAGCTACAACATCACCCCATTATTTTGCATTGTACTTTTGTCATCTTGAACCTTTGTGTAGAATGAATACACATTTATGTCATAACCGCTCCAGTGACCACATCAAATGTAGGCCCCCATACTAACCATTTGGTCATCTCAGAAGCATCGATGTCATGAGAAACCCTTTCCTTCAACCATCCTACGAATGTTTTATTTTGTTTATTCGCTATCTATATGTCATTCTTTCTAGGATGCATCTTCTTTAACACCTGTTTATGTTCATCAAAATAAGGTTAAATTTCTTCCATATTATTCAAGATATATAGGTGTGCTTGTAACACTTCTTCACGAGGTATACTCTTCACTTTTAAACCTCGTGTACCCTTGTTTGCACCTTCGTCATGCCGTGATTGTGCACTCACCCCAGATAGATAATCATTGCAAAAGTCCATAGCCTCTTTCACTACATATCTTTCCTCAATGGATGCTTCAAGTCGATAAGGATTTTTTGAATAACCTTTTAAAACCTTCATGATTCGCTCAAAAGGGTACATCCATCTCAGGTAAATTGGATCGCACAACTTTATTTCTCTTACTAAATGAGCAACCAGATGGACCATTATATCAAAATATGTAGGGGCAAAATGCATCTCTAGTTGGGAGAGAATAATGTAACCTTCATTTTCCAATTCGTCCAACTTTTCAACTTCTATCTCTTTGCTACATATAGCATTAAAAAAACACAAAGCCTAGTTATAGTGGATCGAACGTCATCCTTCATAAATGCCTCTAATAGCCACTGGTAATAATTGATGCATCAATACATGAGAATCATGGGACTTCAATACCACGAGCTTCAAATTGTCTAATGAAATAGGTCTTTTCACATTTGAAGAATACCCCTGTGGCACCTTGATGGTGTGCAAACACTCACAAAAACTTTTTTCTCGGCTTTTAACAGTGTATGCACTGCTGGCTCTATGTATGCCTTTTACCATCATCTCTTAGCTTTGGATGTAACCATTCTCTTATTCCCATTTCAACTAAGTCTAGTCTCGCACAGATTCCATCCTTAGTCTTTCCCGGTATGTGCAACATCGTCCTAACAAGTTTATCACAAATGTTCTTCTCCACATGCATTACATCAATACTGTGCCTTATATCAAGAGTACGCCAATATGGAAGATAAAAAAAAATTGACCGCTTCTTCCATATGCTCTTCTCACTGGCACTTCTCTGATTCTTATCGAATATGATGTTGACATTCTCTATCCAGCGATACACTTCCTCTCCGGTTAATGCTTAAAACTCTTTCTTAACCTACGATAGGGGTGAAACCGATAAAGAAACCTCCTATGAACAAGGTAGATAGTTTTTCTCCTATGCTTAAGGTGATGGAAGTGTGTGTCTGCTTCACATATCGGACATGCTTTATGCCACTTGATACTGTATCCTGACAAGTTAGCATACGCAGGAAAGTCATTTATCATTGTGAAGATCATTGCATGTAGCTTAAATGACTCCTGCCTGTATGCATCAAACATATCAACACCTTCCTCCCATAGCTTCTTTAAGTCTTCAACCAAAGATGCCAAGTAAATGTTAGGATAGTTGCACCGAAGAGGGGGTGAATTGGGTGTTACAAAAATTTCCGTTCAAAACTTAATTTATCAAAACATCCAAATCATAAGTTAATCAAAACAGAGTATGAAAAGAGATTGAATAAAAATGAAGTAATTAGAAATTAGAGAAAGATGAATGAAAGATAAACACACAACAATTTATCCTAGTTCGGCCCTCTCTGACCTACGTCCAATCCTCAGACTCCTCTGAGATTTTCAATCCACTATAACATCCAAGTTTAAACCAGGTACTTGGAAAACCATTACAACCACAAGTTCACTACAGACACTTGCAAAGCTGTTTCAAGTTTGTCACGGTGGGTACTTGAGAACCCCATAAATGTTTCTAGGCATTTATGAAATCCACTCAAGTTTGTAACAATTTGTACTTGAGAAACCTTTACAATCACTCCCCCTTACCACATGTAAGGTTACACTCTGTTTCACTCAAGTCTATCCTAAGCGACTCTCAAAGGTTGGGATGATTACATTTGGGAAATGCTTCACTTTATGAAGCGGATTATATTAATATTGAAGCTCACAGAGAAGTATAATGTCAGAGTCCTAAAGTTGTTGTGTGATTTCATCAAATCCACACTCTCTGTTTTATGTTCGGTGACTCCATATACTTCGTCTCTCAATTTTTCTGTTTGTTGCTTCCTCATATTTATAGATGTTAGCAAAATATGTCCATTGGAGAGGAGCGTTGTATTTTCTGTTCAGCTTTGGCTCTTGTGCTCTGTTTCCAAACTTGGTCTGCTCTGACAAATTTGTTTGTTGAAAGAGAAAGAATAGCCGTTGGAGTCCTGACAAGAAGCAAGTGTTTGTTGAAGAAGATTAATCCGTTAGAGAGTGTTTTGCTTCTGTTACACTTCTGCTTCAATGGACGAGGTTGTATAATGTTCTACGTTAAATGCCTCTGACACGAAGAGAAATGTTGTCTGTGATTTTATCCATTGAGAGGCCATGCCGAATACATGTTCAGAGATGCTTATTCCTTGTTAATAAGTCTAAGCATGAAGCATTTATTAGAGCTGTTGATATTCAAAAAGTCGTTACACTAATAAGGAAAGATTTGGTAAGAAAGTAGGTGTAGCTGTTAGACTTGTAACTGTCAGATGAAGTGCTCGAGCAATACACTTCAATGCTCGAGTATTGCAATGTATATTTCAAGGAAAAGTTTGATGCTATGACACAATACTCGAGTATCATATGACAGTGTTTGAAAAATAACTAAATACTCGAGTGTTAAATCATAGTGCTTGAGTACTGACAATGCTTCTTAAGATTGCTCGAGCATTCTGTGCAAGTATAGTGAAGAAGAGAAAAAGGAGTTCAATACTCGAGTGATAAAATTGGAGTGCTCAAGTATTAGGAGTGCTGGCAATCAGTGCTAGAGCATTATCAAGAAGTATTGATGAACGGTAAAAATTTTGAGCCCGATGCTCGAGTATTGGATGCTAGTGCGTACTCAAGCATATGCAATACTTCCAATTAATACTTGCAATGTTTGCTCCAGTGTTGTATGAAAAAGTTCAATACTCGAGATATGTAAACTAGTGCTTTGCTGGATGCCTCTGCTTGAAGTACTAACTGAAAGCATTGAGTCCCGAAAAGCACGATGCTCGAGCATTAAGTGTCAATGCTCGAGCGCTGGCTGTGCTTGATTCGTATGCTGGAGCATTGAGTGAAAGCATTGCGTCAAAAACTGATTTTTGAGCTTAGTGCTCGAGCACTAGGTTTCATTGCTTTAGTATTGGCATGTTTTGGGGAGAAAATCTGATTCTGAGACCCGATACTTGAGCACTATAGGTGCCAGTGCTCGAGCATTAGCTTATAACTCAACTTGCAACGACCATATCTCTCTCAATTCAACTCCAAACTTTGTAAATAATATATCAATGGAAAGCCATGAAAGTCTATTTTCACATGAAACAATAATCAGTCCAAAAACTATTATATAAAGAAATTTATGATAGATTAAATAAGCAAAGGTCAGAAATAATGCGTTCAGTTTTGACTACCAAGTTTAGAAATTTATATCTCCTTCATTTGATGTTGTTCTTGGTGTCTATGAAACGAATTAGGAGTCTAGTTTCATATAAAATTGGTTTCACAATAATCGGAGTTGTATTTTAGGAGATATGATCAAAATACCATACATATATCAAGCTGACAGAAAACAGAGGAGGCTGATGCTCGAGCATTAGAGATCCAGTGCTCGAGTATTGAGTCTCAGAGGTCAATGCTCGAGCATTATACCCCAATGCTCGAGTATTGACACAAAAAACTCAATACTTGATGTTTATCCTTGAGCATTGCTTCAAGTATTGCCTAGGAAACTTCGAAAACTCATCATACTCGAGTATTATGATCCAATGCTCGAGTATTAACTTCAAAAATCATTTCTAAGCATCTGAATGAATATGAGATGAATGGTTAATCAATGTCTAATGATAAAACATCTATTTAAAACATTTTAATGTTCAAAATGAGTTATTTAACCAAATTATCCTCCAATTAAAATAATGCACAAATATTGATTAACCAATATGCATTATAAAATCATTATGCATGGTAAATATGTATTGTGAAAACTTTTTGCATTGTAAAAACATTTTGCTCTTATTATATTTGACATAATCAAAACTAATTATATCTAACATTCTCCTCCTTTTTGATGATGAGAAATCCTTCATGAAAATATGTATGAATATAAAAGCAAATTGGATGATGCAAAATCTTCTCAAAGAACTTCCAATTTTTCTCTGTGGAAAATCATGTTGAATAGGTTGACATGGTCCTCTTTGTAAATATGCTCTCTGTATCTTATCTTAATCATTGGGATGATATGCTAAAATTTTTCTTTATTTTCCTGGGTATGATTATAAATCTTCTAAATTAATCTCACCTTCTTATTGGAAATTTGATTCATTGTGCATAGAAAAAGATTGGTGCTCTTGAGATGGTAATTTTCTCTTCAAAAACTTTTCCATTTCCTAAATCAAGAATCAAAATAATTAGAATATTTCATTATATGAATACACACAAATAAATCAGAAATACAAATAATTTGGGACAAATGATTTGTTTAACACAATAGCATGTGCTAGGATTAGAGAATTATGTCATAAAAGAACAAGTGATTTGGGAATCGGGACCACATTCTAATATTATATATTTGTACTTGGTATTTGATTAACTTATTTTCTTCCCAGCAAACCCATTCAATTAATGAGACTTTGATTTTTGGAACGGATCAATTATGAAGCTAGCCTCCACGTACACAACATTAATTCATAATTTGCAAAACTTGCACTATTAATTAATATTAAGACCAAATCTCAATTAAACCATGTTGCTTTTACGTAATTACGTATACACATGCTAACATTGTGGTATGAATCTCAACAAGTGATTTGGGAATTGGGACCACATTCTAATATTATATACTTATGTAGCAATTAGCAAAAAGCAATCACAAAAGGCCAAAAGGAAAAAAGCAATTCACAAGACCACATAATGAAATAAACCACAAATGAGAAAAGGTCAAAAGAGAAAAATTGAAAAAGCAATCCACAGGACCAAGGCTGCATGGCACACTACAACAAAAATAGGGCAGTAAATCTAGAATCATAGATCAATGGCAGACATAACAGAAATAGAGGGAGTATACTCAAAGAGAAACAAATATGGAATCATCAAAGAGAAGTAGCCAAGCAACGCAAACCCAGCACAGTGCAATGGACAGTGGATGGCATTGACGAGGATGACTTGATGGTGGACTAATGGCTAGATACATGCAACTTCACAAATCATAAGGGTTTTAGAATTTGAAAGGTTAAACAGGATAGAGATGATGGATTATTGCCTTTTCTTTTTTCTTTTTGGCATTTTTAGGTATATTACGTATTATTCCCTTTTCTAGATTTTTTAGCATTTTTTATTTGAAACTTCATATGCTCTTTTTGCCCCTCCGCACGTTCTTCCCTCTATGTCCTCACAAGAAAATTATTTTGAATTTGGCTTTTTTTCCATATTTTAAGAAGATTTTGGGCTAAAATTTTTTGGGTTCATGGTAAGTGGGACTTATTCTTAATAGGTTTTGAGAGGAATTTCAGTAAAAATTTAGTGGGTTAAAAATTAGCAAATGAGTTGGTGCAAAATAAATCACATAGTACCAATATATACCTAATTTTTTGAAAGTCAGGGAGTGTAGTTGAACACACTGGCTTATACGTAGGTTCGCCTATGGAAAAGGCCAAAAGGGAAAACTGAAAAAGCAATCCATAGGACCCAGGCCACATGGCACACTGTGAAAGAAATAGGGAAGCAAATCTGGAATCATAGATCAATGGCGGACATAACATAACAGAGGGATTATTCTCATAGAAAAGTAAATCTGGAATCATCAAAGAGAAGTACCCACACAAAGCAAACCTAGCATGGTGCAGCAGATAGTGGACGTTGTCGATTAGGATGACTGGATGGTGGACTAACGGCAAGATACACACAACTTTACAAATGGCAAGGGTTTTAGATTGTGAATGGTTAAACGGGATGAAGATGATGGATCATTCCCTTTTCTTTTTTATTTTTGCCATTTTCAGGTATATTACGTATTTTCCCCTTTTCTGGAGTTTTTAGCATTTTTTATTTTAAACTTCGTATGCCTTTTTTTGCCACTCAACTGTAGCGCTTTCTTCCCTCTATGTAATATCCACCCTTTACTATAAATTGAAATAGAGGCCAAACTAATAGTTATAAGATAATATAAGGCCCAGAAATAAACGTACAGAAAGAGAAGATGGCAGTGGATCAAAGAGACCTGGTCAATTTAGCCCTAAGGCTTTGAAATTGCTAAGAATGTAAGCCAGGGACATAAATGTCATTAAGTACAAAGACCAAGGGCAATATGGTCATTGGATAAAAAGGGTCAAACCAGAAGTCAAAAGTCAAGTTAGAGCCCACAGATAGAAAGCACGAAAAAAGTTGATGCTAATGGGCTGGATATCCCAAAGTCAAGCTTGGCTCAGTGGGAGAAATTTTATGAGAAGTCCGTAGTTAAGCGTGCTCACCCTGGAGTAGTGTAAGGATGGGTGACCCCCTGGAAAGGACCCAAAGGTCATTGCACAAAAGACCAAGGCGAAAAAGGTCAAGGGCAAAATGGGAATTTATGAAAAGTTAGACTGTGAAAGGGCATTTTAGTCATTAAGAGAAAGTGTAAGGCATTTTAGTCATTTGACAAAGTTGAAGTCAAAGTCAAAAAGTCAACCGTTGACCAAAATATCAGAAAAATTCACAAATGCCCAAAAGATAGAGCAGGACTCACTGATTGACAGAGATTCGACAGATTGTTGAAAATCGGCCTAGAATTCTATTTATAGAATTTTGAAGATTTCATGTCTAAAAATAATTATTTGAGGTATCATGAGACCTTAATCAGTTGATTTCAGGGCATGGAAAAATTCAGTGAATTTTATACTATTTAATAAAATTATTGCCTAGTGTACGATTAATGCGATTTTCCAAAAAATCAGGAAAAAGATCCAAAAATCCCTGAAATGCAATTTATTTCAAAAATTAATTTTAGACAATCTAGAGGGAATTTTGGGAGAAGAAAAAGGGCTAGAGTATCAGTGAAAAATGTGGTAATATTTGAAGCCCTAAAAATATTTTGCCCTTCAATTTCTCGTTTTTAGGGATTTTGGACAGGATAAAATAACTTTGTTAATTTTGAGGAAATTAAGGGGTATTTTGGGGATAATAATTTTACCATATTCAAGAGGAAAATATGGAGATTAAATGAGGAAGAAAATATCTCCAGAAAAGTAGAAAAAGATTTACTAGAATAAAATTATGTTTACCGGTAAAAAGTGTAATCGGTAAAAGTAACCGAAAGGGATCCAGTTTGGCTAACCAAACCAGATTTTTAACCCTTAGTTACAGCCATCATGAGCCACTTTTAAGGAGCTAATGAGAGCTTAGCAAATGTCTCATATGTGGCTTCATTTTAAACCTTTAAAATTAAACTTACTCACTAAGTTTCAATCTTAACCATCCATCAATTATGAGAGGTTTTTATAAATTTATTTTCTCTTCTCTTCAACCCCATTTGGCTAACTTGATTGGGCAGAAAAGAGAGAGCAAGAGGACACCATTTTCACCATGGAAGTGAAGAGAAAAAGCTTCCCAGATTCCAAGGTAAGAGGCTTAGCTACTTAAAGCCATACATATTCTTGCTCCTTGTGATCTCCTCTACACTTTCCATCGATTGGAATTTTGATCTGATCTCTCTTTCTCAAGTTTGAAACTTAGGGTTCTTGAGAACAAAAGTGAGAAAGAGAGGGATTTAGAGCAATTGGTTGGTTGCAAAATTCTCCTTGTTTTGAAAGGAGCATTTTGATGTATATATTGGTGTTGTTGAGGCTTGTTTTTGAATTTTGTAAAATTTGGAAATGATAAAATTTTAAGGGGAGATGCTGTCCAAATTTCTACTTGATATGGGAGAGTTAAAATCAAGCTATACCATCCATGAATTTGAGTTTGAGATCAAGAGTATGATGGTATAAGTGTTGAAAGTTGAAAAATTCATGTTGATGATTTTAGGGAAGTGTCTCGGCCAGTTCTGGAATTTTGGGAAGGATTGTTCTTTTGATGATTTTGATACTTCCAATGGGTTTAAAATGATTTTTTGTGTAGGGTAAAAATTACCACAAGTTTATAGAAGCATTAGAAAACATTAAAGACACGTTTAAAGTCTTAAGGCTCATAAAGTTCAAGAGGAAGATTTAGGGAGATTCACATTGACTTTTATCCTGAAAACGGCTTGTGTTTAATGGCCATAATGTTGTGAATTGTGTAGGCAAGAGTTTGGGGAAAGGAATTAGTTCCTCTAGTAATCAAGAAAGCATTCAAGCTAAAGGGGAAATTAAGAGGACAAGGTAGCAACACTCCTAACTTTGGCATCTACTTTGCATTGATTATATATATGTGTTAAATGCCATGTTTGTTGTATGAAACTTTGATTGTGTGAAAGCATGATGATTGTTATGCAATGATTTCCTTGGCTTGATGAATACATGATTGATTGTTCTTGTTAAATGGCATACATGTTTTGATGTAATAATCATGCATGTAGATGTATTATTAGAGTGTTTGCTACTGGGATTTCTTTGAAATCTCACCCTACCCAACTAACTATTTTAGGTACAAGCACAAGCAAGGTTAAGAGCAAGGTTTATGGTGATTGAAGATGGCATGATATTATGATCTTGATTGTAGAAATTATGAATTAGTTTGAAGTTATGTTGAGGATTGTTGAAGTTATGTAATTATAAACCTTTACTTGGTTAGTAAGTGGATATATGATGATGCATGCATGAGTAAAGGTTTAAATGCTAAG
>JANTPZ010130702.1:0-11492 GCA_025593235.1 Vachellia pachyceras
CCTTTGTGGTCCACCTCTACAGCATAAGTGTTCATCTACTGATACATCAGTAGGAAGAAGCAAAGAACCCTATCATTCAGAAGAAGATGGCTTTCGAGGCGCCTTCTTATGGAGTTTTGGAGGAGCATTTGGGGTCTCCTTCCTTGGTGTCATTATCTGTGTATCTCAACCCGTACTTTATGCCTTGCATCTTAATTCAACGAAAATTTACAGATTATTTGTAAGTGCAGAAGTAAGAGAAAACCTGTTTTGTTCATGAGATCCTATTGAATTTTAGCATTACAGTTTCGGATTATATTCAGCCTGGTTCTAGTCATGCTCTACGTTGTAATATATATATATATATGAGTAGTTAGAGGCTTCACAAACTCTCCATCTTGGCTAATCTTCCCCAAGTTTTCCTTTTCCCTTTGAAGAACTTGTTCCTATATATGTCTGTACAAGGATGAAAAAGGTGAGATTCATGGGAATCTCAGTAGCAAAAAAGGAAAAAAAAAATCACATTTCAATATGTATACATGCACGGTTAGAACTAAGCATGCAAAATCAGCTATAGAGAGCAATACCTTGCAGATAATTGAACTAAATAACTATGGCAATAACTGGGGTAAAGGATTAACATGTTCTCATGCTTAACTACAGAAAAATATGACAAAAATGGACATGCAACTATAGTGCAAAACATAAAAAAAAAAAAAAAGTGATTCTGCTAACTATTTTTGCTCTTGAAAGTTACTCCTCTCGCTCGCACCTCTTTAGCATTTCTCCCTCCATTATCTTGGTGAAAAAATGTCAAATCCTACGATATATATTCACGTGCAGGGGCAGGGCAATATCCATATTGTGGTATATATTAATAGGATACTTAATCTTTACCTAAGCCCCCCAAACTATGACTTGTTTTATTGCATTTAGACATCCGATATCTAGCGCTTTTTCTAGACCCTATAACTAAGTGTTAGTGCAATTGATTAATCCGAATTAAGCACTTGTGAGACATTTTGGGTGTTAAACTCTACCAACAAGTTTTAACACTGCTTCACATAGAGCTTGAACCTGAGACTTAGTGTATACTAGTTGGACGCTCTTACCAATCTAACTAAGCTTTTGTTGGTTCCAAACTCTCACTTTTAATTAAGCTTTTTATATATTAATTCCTTTTTACCTTACCTTTTATCTTGTTTATCCTCCTATTAGAAATTCTCTCCTCATGTAACCCCACACAATTTTGCATTGGAAATCTATTGGAACATCAAATGAAAGCCAAAAACAAGTCAAACCCTTTCAAAATGGCTTGTCCGAAGCAGGGGTAAGAACACAAGTCCATATTTTTGAATTCAATGGTTACCAGAAATTTCATGGAGGCTTCTAAACAATTTGTGTGTGGCTATATATCAATTCAGAACCATTGCTACACATTTGAGGTATCAACACAGTGGCATCTCTTTACATTTTCAGCTCCTAACGATTCAATTTAATAGACATGATGCATTGTTACATCTATAATATTGTAACTATACAACTTAGTTACCATCTGCTTTAAAAAGTCTACACTTTTCTCATATATGAAACCACTCAATGCCATAGTCTAGAATTTTTTTGCAGATTTTGAATTATACATCTCATCACCAATTTAAAAACATTTATTTCCATAAATCATAGCAACCCTATATATTATATATCTATAAGCTTATAGGTGCATCATTTCCTTTAAGATTCGAACAGCATCGCGTTTAAAGCTATGAAAACTTCTAGTTTCGATAACAATATTTCAATAATCATTTTAGAGTTTAACCATTTATAATAACGTCGTCATCATCATCATTCAGCTCTTGGGAGCATTAAACGGTTAGCTCTAAAACAATCTTCAGCTTTAAAACAATGTTTAAACCTTCATTTTGAAATCTCTATTAAAATAATTATATTTTATTAAGTGAATGTGTAGCATTTTAGGGGATTTTAGTGCTATTATTGAGCTTATATTGAGTTTAATTGCATTAATTATGATTAATGATTATTATATGAAGTTAAAACCAATTAATGATATTGAAATTGAGATCAAAAGATAAATTCTAAAATAAAAATAAAAAAGCAGATGATGACTGATAACTCTCTAATTTTTATTATATATGATATATATTTTGATATATTTAGAGAGTTATAAATGTAATTTTAAAATATTCTGAATTCATATTAGAAAATCTAAAATTATGAGTTTAAAATAACAAATCTAAAATTATTGATTCATCAAATAAAAGATCAAACTCATAAATCCATTTAGTTTACTTTATTTTATTTTATTTTCATTTATCTTATATTATTTTTTATTTTATTTTTGTTTTAGGTTAATATATAAAAACACCTCCAGATCATTCACGCAGGAAGCTATATAGTCACGCCTCGTACGCTTTTATTCAAACACGATGCCGCCACAATTCAACTTCTGCATCCAATCATTCATCCAATATTCACAAGCCGCCTGGAGCTTCAATAAGGGAGTCGCATCTAATTCACACGCACATCCATTCAACGCCATTGAACCCACCTCCAAGACGATGCTTCACCATTCGCAGATCACGCCATGGAAGCTCCAGATTTAAGGGGATTTGATTTTCCAACTATGAGTGGCTAAATTCGTTGTTCGATGGTGGTGATGAAGCTAATATGAGTCCTTGAGCAATTAGGGGAGTTCTTTGATTTTAATTTCACTTTCCAATCTCTATATGTGTAGGTTGTAATTCTAGGTTACTAAAGTTTATGATTTATATATATATGGAAGAGAATTATAATCAATTGATGTAATCTGAATTGTGATACCTGTGTTAAATTGCTACTTTTAATTGTAATTGAACTGTAACACTTTTGTTATTCAATTGCTTTCTTTGATTCTCTTGAAATCAATTGATTTGCTAGGTTTCTAGGAATTAATTTGAGGTAAAGAGGATCTTTTATAAATCTAACATGAGCTAAGTACTAAGATATTTCTAATTGATTAATTGAGTCTAGGTTTAGATTAAATTAAAAAGTTAGAAATATTGATTAGTAAAGGTTCTTGCTAGTCCTTGGCTTAGTTAAAATAAGAACTTAATATTTAATTTGGACAAGGGATATTAGTAGATTCAATCGCCTAGGACATCTATTTTATCAAATTTAAGTGCATTCATTTAGTTTAATTAATTAGAAAAATCAATTTGATAATTCTTATTTAATTTGTTATTTATATTAAATTACTTCGGAATTAAATACAGACTCTATAATATCCCAAATTTCGTAAGTAGAAATAAAGGCCAAACCAATAAATTATGAAAGGATTTAAGACCCAAAGATAAGGAAAAATATAAAAAAATGCCTAGAGGAAAGAAAGATCATAATTGACTAAATCCCGAGTCTTGAGGATTCTAAGTAAAAATGACTAAGGGGCAAAATGGTCATTTGGCATAAATGACAAGAGTAAAGTGGTTAATTTGATTAAAAAGGCCTAAGATATAAAATGTCATCAAATAATAAGGACATTTTGGTAATTTGGTCAAAGTCAACCCAAAAGTAAAAGTTGACCAAAAAGTCAAAGTTGACAAAAAATGTCAAAATCAACCAAGGGAAGGTTGGAATTAAGAAAAAGTGATGGTATTTTGGTAAATATGAGAAAGATAAGGAAGCTAGTGGCATTTTGATAAATATGTGGAAAGTATAAAGCGTAATGACATTTTCATAATTAAGGATTTTTAGAAGACTAAAAGACTGAGAAATAATTATTCGAGGTAGCAG
Organism: Vachellia pachyceras; assembly: GCA_025593235.1. Taxonomy (NCBI): domain Eukaryota; kingdom Viridiplantae; phylum Streptophyta; class Magnoliopsida; order Fabales; family Fabaceae; genus Vachellia; species Vachellia pachyceras. The sequence goes on from JANTPZ010130702.1 coordinate 3,766, forward strand.
GAGTTCTCAAATGCCAGAGACTCAAATTGAGAAAAGTTTAGTTGGGTTATAAAGTAATTAATAAAATTATTACCCAGTATCCAGTGCAGGCAGTTTCGAAGTACGGGGATCAATAGTGCCCGAGAGCCCCAAAAAAGGATTTTCTTAGAAAATTAATTATGGAAAATCCGGGAAGAACTTTGAGGAATGGAAAAAGGCTCAAATATCAAGGAAAAATATACAATTTTTCCATGCCCTTAAGTCAAATTAGTCGCCGGGAGCCCGTTTTACGGTGTTGCACGCAAATCGAGAAATCTGATGAGTTACAAGGGAATCCAGGAAATGCTTTGGGCTAGGACATGACATCACCTAGGTAAGGTGTAATATCTGTATATTCCTGTAAGTGGAAATAGAGGATAAGCTGGTAAATTATGTGATGATTTAATGCCCATGGATATGGAAATATAGAAAGGAAAATGCCTCTAGACAAGAAAAATCATGATTGACTAAGTCCCTAGTCTTGAGGTTTTTAAGTAAAAATGACTAAGGGCAAAATGGTCATTTGGCCTGAATAATAAGGGTAAAATGGTCATTTTGAATAAAGTTGACCAAAAATGTTAAAGTCAACCAAGGGCAAGGTTGGAATTAAAAAAGAGTAGAAAAAGTAATGGCATTTTGGGAATTATGGCAAAAGTAGAAAAGGTAGTGGCATTTCGTAAATAAGTGGTAAATAAAGGATTTCGGAGTTAAGGACAACCGAGAAATAATTATTTGAGGTAGTAGGAGTCCTCAAATGCTGGAGACCCAAACTAAGAAAAGTTTAGTTGGGTTATAAAGTAATTAATAAAATTATTACCTAGTACCCAGTGCGGGCAGTTTCGTTGTACGGAGAACAACAATGCCCGAAAAACCCGAAAAAAGTATTTTCTTAGAAAATTAATTACGAAAAATCCGGGAAGAATTTTGAGGAATGGAAAAGAGCTTGAGAATCAGGGGAAAATATAGAATTTTTCCATGTCCTTAAGTCAAATTGGCCGCCGGAAGCCCGTTTTACGGTGTTGCACGCAAATCGAGGAATCTTGATGAGTTACAAGGGAAACCCGAAGATGCTATAGGCTAGGACATGATGCCACCTGGGCAAGGAGGCCTAGGGAATGGCGCCACATGAGAGAGAAAGTCTCAGAAAAAGTAAAAAGATAATTACCCGTATAAAGGGTACTTTACCGAAATGTGTGCCACCAGATCAAGTAACTGGACAGGATTGATCTTGTCAGCCCAACTAAGTCATTAATGTGGTGGTTGAGAGTAATTATGACATCTTTTTGACTCACCACAATAGCTTGACAAGTGGCATGATCCTCTCCATTCAAGAGACAAACTCAGGGACCAAGTTTTAATCCTATCCATCCATTCATTCAAGAGGCTTTTAATTAGTCATTTCCTCCCTCTCTCCTCCCCAAAACCGTTCACCTTCTCTCTATGGTCTGAATTTTTCTCTCTTCTCTCAAGCTCCCAAGACACCATTTTGCTCTCTCAAGGTAGAAGAAAGAGCTCACACACAAGGTAAAGCCCAAGCACCCTCCTTTCTTGAGTCTTGTAACCTCTTTCACCTTTCTAATGGTTTGATTTCTTGAAGGAGTCTCTCTTTTTGAAGATGAGAGGCAAGGATTTCAAAAGGTGAAAATGGAAAATGAGAGGTTTTTAAAGAAACAAAAGGTTGCAAACTCTTCTTCAAAGTAGTAAAGAGTGTTTGATGGTGGTTGTTGTTGTTGGGAGTTGTTGTTGAAACTTTGGGAACCATGAGTTTATGGGGAGATGCTGTACATTTGAAGTCTTGAAAAGGGAAAATGTGTTTGAGCATTTTGGTGCTTGAATCATGATTTGAAAGCAAGAATACACAAGTATTCATAAGTAAAAGTTGAAAAATCCAAGAACCCTTCTTTTTTCTGTTTATTTCGAAAATCTGTGAAAAATAGAAGGAGTTGGATTTTGATGATTCTAATGCTTCCATTGGCTTTAAAATGATGTTTTGTGTAGGATATAGTCAAGAGATGGATTTTAGAAGTTAAGGAACCATAAAAACCAAGTCTTGAACTTGTAGGCCTCTTGAAAAACCCAAAAAGAGTTCTATGCATTTTTGCAAGATTTATGGCAACTTGTTGGTTGGATATTTACATGGATCTTATGCCATAGTTTTTAGGGTTTTAAGATCTTCAAGAACACTATTCGAAAAAGTCACCAAGAGAACTTAAAGTTCAAAGAAAAGGGAAAAGCTTAACAAAGGTAGCAAGACTACTAAACTAAACTTATGTTTTGTGAACTTTGGTTGTGAAAGGTACATGATTTTTGTGATAAATGAAGTATGGTATGAGTATGAAATGTGTTCTTGATTGCTATGGCCATATGCATATAAAATGAAGTTTGCACATATCACATGTTATATGCTCATATACTTGTTTTAAAGTTGTTAGATGCACATTCACAATGCTTTTGTTTAGCTAGTTTTGCTATTGGGATTTCAAAATCTCATTATCCAACTAACCATGTAGGTGCAAGCACAAGCAAGGGTAAGGAAAATGTTCTTCATCCTTGAAGATGATGGTGCATATGCTTGCTTGTTTTGTGTAAATATGCAAGATGCTATTTTTCTTTGAAGTTGCTAGGGTTGTAACCTAACTACAACATGAAGAACATATGAATATGGGATGATGCATGCATGATCATGAGCTAAGAAGGCTAAAGAAGGATAAGACACTAATCATGCATGTTAGAGTTAAGATCATGAGCCAAAAAGGGGTTTTGGTAACAAAAGAAAAATTGGTTTTCAAAGTTGAAGGGTTCCAAAGGCCTTGAAAAATGAATCTGTTTCCAGTGGCAATTTAAAATAGAAAAAGAACTCCAAATGGGCTGAAATTTTTCAGTCAGAAACTACACATCCTAAGCTTTAAAAGGATATAAATTTTGCGAAATTTGGATGTGTATTATGAGAGTTATGATTTTCCAGGTAAAAACTGGAAAACTGGAGTGAACCATTTCGGACAGCATGCAGTTTTTGAATAAAATTTATCAAATGATCAAGAATTGGAACAAATGAGTATTTTTCCCCTATAGTTAACTTAATAATAAAAATTTAGAAATTGGAATCACTTAGGTTTGAGTTTTCTAGAATTAATTATGATTTTTCAAAGTTGGACCAGAATTTTGGAAAAAGGGCATGTGAACAGTAACCACGTTTTCCATTTTTGAAAAGTTTAAATTCACATAGAAAGCCCAAATTGAATTATCCAAAACCCAAGAGTGATTCGTAAGTTATCAATAATAAGAAAATAGGGAAAAATAGGAGGTTTCACATAAGGAGGACTAGGGAATGGCGCCACATGAGAGAGAAAGTCTTCGGAAAAGTAAAAAGATAGTTACCCGTGTAAAGGCTACTTTACAGAAATGCATGTCATTGGATCAAGTAACTGGATGGACAGAGGCCCGGTCATCCCAAACAAACTGATAAAGTATGGCAGAAATCATTTTTCCCTAATAAAATAAAGAGAGGCCAAGTGGCACCATAAGAATCACACAAACTCCAACTTGGTCCCCAAGTTTCATTCTTATCCACACACTGTAAAAGAGGAGTCTTTAATAAGTCAAATTCTCTCTTTCTCCTCTCAAATTTCCATCCTCCCTCCTCTCTCTCCCAAGTCTAGAATTTTCTCTCCTCTCCCAAGCTTCCAAGATGCCATTTTTGCTCCCACAAGGAAGAAGGAAGAGCTAGCACACAAGGTAACCACTCAAGCTCTTAAATCTTCATCTTTTCTCAAGCCAGCAATCTTCTACTACTTTCTTCTTGGTTTGGTTTCTTGAATGAGCCTCTCTTTTGAAAGATGATGGCTAGGATTTCAAGAGTTGAAAATGGAAAAGAGAAGGTTTTAAAGGTGGTAAATGGTTGTAAGTTCTTTCTTGGGCAGTAAAAGCTAGCTTGATGGTTGTTGATGGTTGTTTTTGTTGTTGTAAAAAATATGGGAAGCTCAATATCATGGGAAGGTGCTGCCCAAATTTCGTTTGGTCTAAGGGGAGATGTGTTTGAGCTATATGAATGTATGGAAAATGGTTTGGAAGCAAGAATACACAAGCCTACATGAACAAAGTTTACAAAATCCATGTCCCTTTCATTTTTGTTGATTTTCGGCCATGAATAGAAAAAAATAGAAGGGATGTGTTTTTGATTGTTTTGATGCTTCCAATGGCTTTAGAAGGCAATTTTTTGTAGGGTAAAAGTAAGAAAATAATTTTGGAAGCATTGGAAAGCAAAAGAACAAATTTCTAAAGTTTAAGGGGCTTGTAGGAGCAATATATGAATATTGTGTTTTTTTATTATTTTTCTTGGCCTTGATTGGTGGCTGGAAATTTATGAGAATGTCAATATATGATGCTTAGGAAATCAAGAGCCCAAAGAACTCATTGGGAATGTCATCAAGAGAGGATTTAAGTTCACAAAAATTAAGAGAAAAAGGCAGCAAAACCCTCTAATCTTAAGCTTTATAGCTTTTGAAATGTACTAAGTTATGCATGACTTGCTTGGAAAATTATGATGATGAAAGTGTGCTATTGTTTGCTATGGCCATATGCATTTGATTATTATATGTTGCACTTTTATGAATTCACACTTATATGAAAGATTGTCATGCTATTTTTATGATTGTGTTAGAAAGTTTTGCTATTGAGATTCCCAAATCTCATCCCCCCAACTAACCATGTAGGTGGAAGCTCAAGCAAGGGTAAGAATGAGATTATTGATGGTTGAAGATATTATGTGTGCTTGAGAAATTTTGTGTAAATATGTTGATGGTTGGCCATCTATTTTGCAAGTTGTTTAAGTTGTAAACTATAAACCCTTATGTGAAGAAGCAAGTGAATATGTGATGATGCATGCATGAAAATGGACTAAATAAGCTAAAGGCTGATAAGGAAGTAATCATGCATGATAGGGGTTTGGTTATGAACCAAAAAGAGGTTTTGGTAATTTTTAAGAGAAGTTGGATTTCAAAACAAATGGGTTCCAAAGGCACTGAAAACTGACCTGTTTCCAACGTCAATGAAAAATAGCAAACGAGCTCCAAATGAGCTGAAACTTTTCGGTTAAATACTACACATCCTGAACTTTAAAATGATATAAATTTTGCGAAATTTGGATGTGTATTCCATGAGATATGATTTTTCAAAATTAAGGGAAAAATCTGGGAAAAACTAGAAGTAACCATTGAGCTACAAACTTGACGGAGTAAACTGATTCAAATGGGCAGGTATTAGAACCAATGAGTATTTTTCCCCTATAGATCACTTAATAAAGTAAATTTAGAAATTGGAACCACTCCATTTCGATTTTTCTAGAATTAATTATGAATTTTCAAAATTGGGTCAGAAATCTAGAAAATAGGCCAGTGAACAGTAACAATGTTTTTAAAGAAAAAGGAAAATTTTCAAGTTCACTAAAAATGACAAATTGAGTTATTTAAAACCCAATAGTGATTCTAAAGTGATCTAATATGAGGAAATATGGGGAAATAGGAGGTGTTATAGACTCCACATAGAGATCGACCTATGTTAGTGTTATTATATTGCATTTAACTTAGTTTTTATTTGGTTGCCCCACGATAAGGCTCATCAATATATAAAATTTGAATAACCAATACAAAGATTTTAAAGAGGTAATGATGTAAAGAAGGGAAGTGGACAAGTCAGCAGAGGTAGCTAGAAGAAGCGTGGAAGCTGCGTCTTCCCTCCCTTCAAGGGAGAGAGACATAAAGGTCATTTTGCAAAATACTCTCCTTTATTTATATCCCCTAAAAGTTATACTCTTTTTTTTATTATTGAATTTCTTTTGGATAGTTCTTTCTTTGATTTTGGTTTATTACCATTCTTAGTTGTTATAATTTAATCAAATTTTTATTTTTATTTTTTTTTGGTGAACTTCGGGCATCTTTTTGGGCCTTTGGCCCCCCGTGGACTTCCCCGGGTATCTGACGCCTTTTCCTGAGTCTCTGGCTTTTTCAAATTTTTATTTTGATAGCTATAGTTTTGCATAAAACTGGTAGGAGTTTCGCTAAATAGTCTATATATTTTTAACAAGTTTTTCTTTCAGCCCATTTACTTAAAACTGTAGATTAAGTTCTTATGAGGTATAGACTAAAACCAATCATTTAAAACTACATAGACAAAAAGTAAAATTCAATCGAACTATAAGATCAACAAAGCAACAATAATGTTAACCCGTGTAATTTTTCTTAACAGACTTCTTTAAGTATCTGTCTTGCTGTTAAAAATATTCGTATATAAGTTAGTGGACATATGTTATTAGTATCCCAAGACAAGAATCCAATCCTTAGGCTGTTGTCACTCTCCCCCGTTATATACTTCCTCCATCAATTCCCTTTTGTTCTATCAATGGACGCATCATCATTACATAGTTTCTTCAGTAATGAAGATTCTAAGCCGACTTATCGTTGCTGTTCTCGTAGCACAATTCGAATTTATATTTTTATATTATATATGAACATGCAGCTTATTTCTGCCTTACCTGATGATCCTCAGCTATACTGGAAGTCCATGCTTCCCACTACTACAATGCCTAAATCTATCGCTTATCTCCTCCTCCCAGCTGGTTAGTGTTGTATTATTGTACTTGATCTGTAATCTTTCTGCAAATTTAATTTTTCCATCTTTATATTTAATCTTCACATGACAAACTTAAGTGCTGATATATATATATATATATAGTTCATGCTGGTAAGTCCGGTGACGACGCCATCTTCCATGGTGTGACGGAATTCAATGCTTCACTTGGTGCCATGAGGCTTCTTTATGGCTCAGGTCCTCGTCACAGCTCAACTCCTGGTATCGGCCAAGAGAGCGAAATCCAAGATAACCCAAACAGTACAGTTCTCTTCTTATTGGAAAAGGATTTGAAGTTCGGTAACAAAATGAAAATTCTCTTCACTCAGTCCTCAAACCAAGCATACTTCGTGCCTCGTCAAGTTGTCAAATCCATTCCCTTTGCTTCAACCAAGGTACGTACTTAGTTTCAGACTCAATATTTAACCGTGTGAAAGAATCTGAAAAGAGTTAGAAACAGAACCGCACGAGGCTATAGAGACATAAATTTTTTGGCGTATATAATATATTCAAGAATCTGGTAGAGCGGAATTAATGTATTTATATGATTCTTTACCCACAGACGGAGGAAATATTGAATAAGTTTGGAGTGAAACCTGGCTCTGTAAATGCTGAGGCTTTGAAGAATACAATTGAATTGTGTGAGGAGTCGGCAATTAAAGGAGAGGACAAGTATTGCGCAACATCCTTAGAGTCCATGGTCGATTTTATTGTTCTGAAGCTTGGCAAAAAGGTGGAAGCTTTGTCTACGGAGGAGATGGAGATGAAGAAGAAGAAGGAAACAGAGAAGCAAGAATACAAAATAATAAAGAATGGAGTGAAGAAGGTGGGAGAGGCGAAAGTGGTGGTATGTCACAAGCTCAATTATGTGTATGCTGTGTTTTACTGTCACAAGATAGAGAAGACAATTGCCTATACAGTGTTGTTGGAGGGGATTGATGGGAGCAGAGTGAAAGCTGTGAGTGTATGTCACAGAGACACGTCAGCATGGAACCCAAAACATTTGGCATTCCAAATGCTAAAAGTGAAACCAGGCAGTGTTCCAATATGTCACATAATTTCTCCAGGCGACGTTGTGTGGGCTC
>JANTPZ010130703.1:0-12921 GCA_025593235.1 Vachellia pachyceras
GTTAAAACATATCATCATGCTAACTTCAATCATCATTCAACTTGTCTCTTTCTCTTGCTTGAGCCTCCACCTAAAATGGTTAGTTGGGGGGAGGGTGAGATTTTTGGAAATCTCAATAGCAAAGCTTACTAACAACATGAAAAATTACTATTTTACCCTTGCTTTTGATACTAAAAGACCTTGATGCCCTTGGTCTTTTATTAAATGACATATGGGTCCCTTTCTATAAGGTTTCCCATCCTCACATTGCTTCTAGGGCAAATATACTTAATTTTGGAATTCACACGGAACTCCGTGCCTCAGGCCAAGTCGAACTTTTCAACTTCCGGCCCTTAATCTTTCTTTCTTTTTGAGCTATCTACTTCTCATCTCTAACTCATCATCTTAATCGTCGAATTAGCCTTTATTCAGCTAGCATAAAATTGTGGATATTACATTTATTGGGTATACGTTCTCCTTGTACCAGGCAGGCCCACCATGTAGATCAATAGGAACTAGTTGTATCGTATCCTTCAACCCCTGTTTCCCGCAAATATAAAGATGGTGTGGTTAACTTATAGCTTTAGAACCAAATTATGGAAAGCACATGAATATAATTTATATATCCATTTCAACAGCATTTATATGGGAACTATATATATTATCTTCATTTTCATTCCATCCATATTCCTCTTGACTTTTTAAACAAGGTAATAAAATATCGTTCTTCCAGAATTATCCCTCACATTTTCACCTCTACAAATTTTTTTAAAAAAAAAAGAAATGCAAGAATCTAAATTAGATAAGAGTCCTTTAAACAACCTTACAATAATGGGTGATCCAGACGCGCTGTGCACAAGAGATATACAACCTTCATCCACACATAAGAGAAATAAAAAAAAAGGAGATTTCCATAGATCAGATGTGAGAAAATAAATCTCACCACGACAATGTTTATGTACAAGGAATGAAGCAGAGTAACAAAACTAACCAACCTTGTTATCCCATCAAATAAGTTAGGAAGAGCCTCCTGCACACTTCACAGCAGAGAAATTCTATTAAAGAAGTTAAGAATACAGAAATCCACTTTCACAATAATTCAAGAGGCAATCCTATTATGGTACCTAATTCATAGATAGACTCTCAATTTGATCCCTTCACCAGTCACAACTTCCAATTTAGCCTCTCAAAAGTTCTTGAAATCATGCCTTTATCTCAATTTCCATCCAAAAATTATCGCCAAGTTCAACAAAATACTGATTTACCACCCACTTCCCCAGCAACATTTACCATTCGCTTGCCAATAACTTCCTCTACTATTTTGTGGTTACACTTCGAACCAAAATGGAATAAAAGGCCATCATTGCTGAAGGATTAAATCGCAAGGGAAAAAAATGGTAAATTCAAATTGGAAGTTAACCTAGCCTAACCTACTTTGATGCACCAAATTATGGTTTTCCTCATTCAAGTCAAGCAATGCACTCTATTGCTTTGTTGCTGAAAATAATATGGCATAAAAATTTTGCTTGTATTTTGAAGTTTATCTTTCTCAGCAACCAAGCAGAAGAAGATCGACCTACTTACATACCTAGCTACCATTGCTCTAGGTCTACGAGGATAGAAACCAGACGGATTGCTGACGATGTTAGGAGAACGAGACTGAAGCTTGAGCGAATAAGAGCGTGAGAATTTGATGGCAAGGGTTTTAGAAGAAGAGGGACCCCGTAGAGAATGTAACGATGGGTCTCATGTTGCACAGTGTGTAGAGGAAACACGAACCAGCGTAGCCATAACTATGGAGCTCCCTTGTAAACGTAGAGGTTTGTTTGACGTATGGGTCTTCTGTTTTATTACGTAAATTAACCGATGCTTTTTTTTTGTAGTGACCTTATCCTTCTCATGAACAACATTTTAAAAAATATACAATACTATATCAAGAACAAGCACTGCGTCAAAAGAAAAAAGAACACACTGCACAAAACGTGAAGCATCATGACTCTTTCCTTCTTGGATGTTGCAGCTCTTGTCTTCTTCCAAATTTTAAAAACTTTGGCAATAGTTTTAAGTATCACGGGCAAAAAAAGCCATAATTTTTTCTCAAATAAGCATTTGGTGTAATATCCACCATTTACTGTAAACTGAAATAGAGACCAGACTGATAGTTATGATATAAGATAAGGCCCAGAAATAAAAGTACAGAAAGTGAAGATGTCAATGGACTAAAGAGACCCTGGTCAATTTAGTCTTACGGCTTTGAAATTATTAAGAATGTAAGCCAGGGACATAAATGTCATTAAGTATAAAGAACAAGGGCAATATGGTCATTGGATAAAAATGGCCAAATCGATAATCAAAAGGCAAGTTAGAACCCATAGATAGAAAGTACATAAAAAGTAGATGTTGATGGAATGAAAAGATTAAAGTTAACCCGGTCCTAATGGCTTGAATTCTTTTAAGAACTTCGCAATAAGCGTGCTCGCCCTGTAGTAATGTAAGGATGGGTGACGCCTTGGGAAGGACCTAAAGGTCGTTAGACAAAAGATCAAGGGTGAAAAAGTTGAGGGCAAAATGGAAATTACGAAAAAAATAAGACAAAATAAGGGCATTTTGGTGATTAAGAGTATGTAAGGGCATTTTGGTCATTTGACAAAGTTAAAGTCAAAGTTAAACAGTTGACCAAAATATCAAAAAAAGTCATAGATGCCCAAAAGATATAACATAACTCACTGATTAACAGAGATTAAACAGATTGCTAAAAATCGGCTAAAGTTTTATTTAGATAATTTTGTAGATTTAATGGCTGAAAATAATTATTTGAGGTATCAGGACACTTTAATCATTTGAGTTCAGGACAAAGAAAAATAAAGTGAATTTTATAATATGTTATAAAATTATTGCCCAATATACAATGAAGGCGAATTCTCAGAACGGAAGGAAAAATACCTGAAAATCCTGAAAATATAATTTTATTAAAAAATTAATTTTAGACAATCCGGAGGGTAATGTGATGAAGGAAAAGGGCTAGAGTATTACAGAAAATCACAGAAATTTTTAATGCCCTGAAAGTCCAAGTAGTATGGTAAGAGCAATGTGGCCTGAGAAGGATGATAAACAGTAAGAAGTTTCAAAGGTAATAAAGAGGAATGAGAGCTTAATGACTTAAATATCAATGAAAATAGAGAGAGGCCTCCAGAAGGGTTTGAATATGAAATGAAAGGATCCCTTCCACATATTTCGGTAGTCAGGGAATTCCACAATGCGTTGTTTGAGGAAATTGACGAATTACCTCTAGTGAGAGGTAGAGTTTGTCTTTGATTTAATACCCGGGACTAGTAGAAATTTTGAAGACTTTGCATTGAATTGCTCCAGGTGAGACAACGGAGTTAAAGTAGCAGATTGAGGAGCTTCTTGAGAAGGGGTTTATTTGGCCCAGTGTTGCCCTGGGAAACCCTAGTTTTCTTTGTGAAAAGATACGAGAGTCTTCTGTTATGAATACACTACCATGAATTGATTAAGATGATAATGAAAGATGATTATTTGTTTCCCCGAATTGATGATCTATTAGATCACTTAAGTGGAGCCCAAGTGTTATCTGAGATTGATTTTAAGTCAGGTTACCATCAACTCCGGGTTCAAGCAGGTGATATTATTAAAACAGCTTTTCAGACTAGATATGAATATTGTGGGATTTTAGTAATACTGTTCAATTGGTGAATGCCCCTATGGTTTGTGAATTGTATTTATTGATTAATTTCGGCAGTACCTGGATTGGTTTGTCATAGTCTTTGATTGGTGATGTATGGGTGTACTCCAATTCTTTAAAGAAGCATGCCGGGCATTTGTGAACAGTTTATTTAGATTTTTCTTGGATTGCTTTGCCGCTGGCTAGGCTCATTTGAAATGATTGAATGGTTAAGTGGGATGGAAAATATGATGCTGATATCTGGGAATTGATGGGGTGGCAGGCCTATCTATACCCTGATATTGGGAAGGTCGCTATGTCTCACATCAATTAAAATCTAGTTTCTGTAAATTGATGAGGAGGCAGGCCTTTTGTCGCTATCTTTATTCATTTTTTATTTTTAAAATGATATGGGATTGCATTTAGATTTTGTAACATAACGAAGGGGAACCCAAGACTTATGATCTGACTTGAGTTGTCTTAAAAATGATTTTATTCGTAATGTGTCTTGGTGAGTGGAGCTCAAAAATATTTATACGATCTCGGGTATGGAGTGTTGTAAACGAGTCAAGGCGCCGATATGATGAGTCTCTTGAGATATTCGTCATTATCTCAGTCAATTCGACCTCATCTAAGAGGAAATTATAGTGGACCTATACTTTTGATGCTTGTCAGGCCTTGAAGTAATAGGATTAATTGCAAATCTATCTATGAACTTATGAAGTATTCTTTCAAGTGCACATGAAACTATAAATTCTATTAACACATCAAGTTTAGTTTATTAACACATCATTAAAATAAGTCAAACATAAATGGAATTTTATTTTTACCAAATACTTATTGGATATCATCACCCAATAAATAAATTGAATTAGGTATCAACTGTACATATAAGGATAAATTTCTTTTAATAACTTTTCGGTTATATTTATAAAATAGAGAATATTTTTTTATCATATTTATAAGTCACATTGTTACATTTTTATATGAATACATAATTTTACCCTCTAATTATTATTATGTAGACTTTACTCATATGATGTATAATGTATATTAAATAAGGGGTAAAGTTGAAAATTGTTAACTTTTAAAATAGGATTAATGAACTTTAAGATTTTCTTTATTTGGATAAAATATGTTGGAAGTGACTAATATGGTTTGGATCTCTCTCTTTTAAGACCATCCTTCTCATCTCATCTCATTCCCTCTCTCTCTAGAATTCATCCACGTTGATCTTCCTCATCCATAAATCCACTTTTATGATTTGTCTTTTTAAATTTGAATGTTGTTTACAATGGCTTAGGGTTTGATAAATGAATTGTACTTGGATGAATGCGTTAAGAACTAGTGATGAATATGAGAATGGTGTGGAAGAGTTTATTGAATTTGCTAAAAGAAGTGCGACTAGCAAAAATGGGATGTATTTTTATCCCTGTGTCAGTGTATAAATGAGATTAGGCAAAATATTGATGATATAAGGGATCACCTAATTTTTGAGGGAATAAGTCTCCAGTACACAAAGTGAATATGGCATGGGGAAAAACTAAATGCATATGCAGCACAACACGAAAGAGATTTTGTGGATGCAATAGATGAAGATAGAATGGAAAGAATGATTCATGATGTTGAGGTAGAATATTTTGCCCAAGCGCCTGTATATGAAAGCATACGGAGTGATGCAGAGATACCATTGTACATGAATGATGCAGCGATAGACGACAGTGAAAAATTGGAAGCAGTGCGTGGGATGAGAAAGTGAAAGTGAAAAAGTGGAAGGGAAAGATAAGTAAAAGGGCGCCAGATAGGGCGCCAAAGGTCTCCCTTTTTGCGCCCTATCAAAGGGCGCCAAAACACAGATAGGGCGCCAAAGGGCTCCCTTTGGCACCCTATCTGTAGGTTAGGGCGCCTAAAGGCATGTAATAACTTCATATAATTACAAAAATGCCATTGCCTTCATTTTTTACTCCCTTTTTTTAAAAAGGACGTGAATTTCAGTAATAAAAACTATATTCTTTAGTAGTGTTACAAGAGTAAGTACATTATCCACCTAGGAATGACGAGGAGGTATCCTGAAATGAGATAACTGTTGGTGGATGGGTATGAAAGGAGCCATAATGTTTATGTGATGGGATGTCCTATCTGTCGAAGAGTGAAGACAGAGTAACGGAAGCCACAAAGATTGTTGCAACCTCCGTTGATTCCATAATGGAAGTGGGATAGTGTTATAATGGATGTTAATGTGGAATTGCCAAAAACGATGGACCCTGATGTGATTTGGGTGATCACGGACCGAATGATAGAATCAGTATATTTTATAGCTATGTAAACAAAGTTAGTCAATAGAGACTAATTCTGCTGCTCGACGATGTATTGAAAACTTATGTGTTGGAGTTAAAAAGGAACTGGAATGTATGTTTAATATTAGCTGAACGTGCTTCTAGTAACAATTATCATTCCAGTATCCAAATGGTGTGCTGAAAGGCCTAATATGGCGGGAGATGTAGATCTCCTTTATGATGGATAAAGCTTAAAGTAAGAAGCTCAGTACAAAAGAGTATGAAATTATTCTACCGTTTGGCTTTACCCCAAGATCTGAGCTTTGTCCATGATGTCTTTCATGTTTCCCAGTTAGCGAGGATTGATACTGGATAAAAATTACATGGGAAAACTGAAAATGACATAAAAGCTAGATACCTGAATAGGTGGTACAAGGTACACAAATTTTGTGGATGAAATTTATTTTAAAGGGGGGAGAAATGTAATATCCACCCTTTACTGTAAACTAAAATAGAGGCCAAAATGATAGTTATGCGATAAGATAAGGCCCAGAAATAAAAGTACAGAAAGAGAAGATGTCAATGGACTAAAGAGACCCTTATCAATTTAGTCTTAAGGCTTTGAAATTATTAAGAATGTAAGGCAGGGACATAAATGTCATTAAGTATAAAGACCAAGGGCAATATGGTCATTGGATAAAAAGGGCCAAACCGATAATCAAAAGCCAAGTTAGAACCCATAGATAGAAAGTACAAAAAAAGTAGATGTTGATAGAACGGAAAGATTAAAGTTAACCCATCGCTGGAGTAATGGAAGGACCCAAAGGTCATTAGACAGAAGATTAAGGGCGAAAAAGTCAAGGGCAAAATGGAAATTACCAAAAATTAGAAAAAATAAGGGCATTTTGTTGATTAAGAAATAGAACACAACTCATTGATTAACAGAGATTCGACAGATTGCTGAAAATCGGCCTAGATTTTTATTTATAGAATTTTTAAGATTTAATGGCCAAAATAATTATTTGAGGTATCAGGATACTTTAATCAGTTGAGTTCAGGGCAACGAAAAATAACGTGAATTTTATAATATTTTATAAAATTATTGCCCAATATACGATGAAGGCGAATTCTCAGAACAGAAGGAAAAATACCCGAAAATCCTGAAAATATAATTTTATTCAAAAATTAATTTTAGACAATCCGGAGGGCAATTTGATGAAAGTAAACGGGCTATAGTATCAGGGAAATCACAGAAAGTTTTAATGCCCTAAAAGTTATTTGGCCGTCGGAAATACGTTTTTCAAGGATTTTCGACAGAATAAAATGATCATATTAAATTTGGACATTTTTAGAGGCATTTTTGGATAATTACTTTGCCATATGAGTAAATGAAATATGGAGAATAAAAGAGGAATAAAACATCTCCTGAAAAGCAAAGAAAATTTCCCGGAATAAAGTTATGTATAGATAAAAAGTGTAATCAGTAGGAGTAACCGAAAGGAAGTTGGTTTGGTTAGTGTAACCAAAGTTACAACCAGATTTTTGCCCTATTTGCAGCCATTATTACCACTTTATGAAGACCAATGAGATTAAGCTAAGTGTTGGATGTGGTGGTGAGTTTACAACCATTAGATTAAGCTTGGAAAACATGACTAAATCTAAGCCATTTATTCTTTCACATGGGATTTTTTATTAAGGCAAAAATCTGTCCATCTCTCTCTCATTTTGGCATCACTTTCCTTCCCCTCCAAGCTACAAAATTAACACCAAGAACAAGCACAAGAAGGAAGGAAAATTTTCAAGATCTCTTAAGGTAAGAAGCTTTACCACCCAAACCTATACATTTTCTTGATCCTTGTAACCTCCTATACCTTTTCCATGGATTAGTTTCTTGATTAATATTCTCTTTTGGAAGATTGGAAGTTAGGGTTCTTGAGTTGAGAAATGAAAAAGAGTGGGATTTAGAAGAAATTAAAGGTTGCAAAACACACCTTGAATGAGAAGGAGTAGATTGATGTATATTTTGCTTGGGTTTGTTGTTTGTATGAATTTTTGGGATGTCAAACCCTAAGAGGAGATGCTGTCCAAATTTATATGTTATGTAGAAGAGTTGTATTCAAGCTATATAATCCATGGAAATGAATTTGGGATCAAGAATATGTTGATATATATGTTAAAAGTTTGAGAAATCATGTTATTGTGCTTGTGGAAGATTTTAATCCAGATATGTGATGGTGGGAAAGGAATTGGATTTTGATGATTTGGATGCTTCCATTGAGTTTAGAAGGAAAAATTGTGTAGGGTATAAGTGAGAAAAAGTTTGGGGAAGCATTAGCAATCATAAGAACAAGTTACAAAGTTTTAGGGTGCTTAAAAGGACAAGAGAGGCTATATTACGTTTTTAGAATTCTTTTGTGTTGATGATGATTTGAGAATGATGGATATGTTCTTGTGTAATGTTTAGGAAGTTTAAATACCAAAGAAATCATTGGAAAAGATTAACATGAGAGCTTCAAGTTCATGGGGGAATTAAGAGGACAAGGTAGCAACACTCCTAACTTTGGCATCTACTTTGCATTGATTTATATATGTATTAATTGCCATGTTTGTTGTGTGGTTATAGCCATTTAAATTATGAAACCTTACTTGTGTGAAAGCATGATGGTTGTTATGCATTGATTGTTCTTATTACATGACATACTTAATTTTATTAATAATCATGCACGTAGATGTATTATTAAAGTGTTTGCTACTGCGATTTCCTTGAAATCTCACACTGCCCAACTAACCATTTTAGGTACAAGTACAAGCAAGGGTAAGAGCAAGGTTTTATGGAGATTGAAGATTGCATGATATTATGAGGTTGCTTATAGAAATTATGAATTATGTTTGAAGTTATGTTGAGGATTGTTGTAGTTATGTAAATTAAGCCTCTGTATGATAAATAGTGATTAAATGTGAACGCATGCTTGAATACATTCAAAAGAAGTAGACAAGTTAGGCATGTATTAAAAGAATTTTTAAAAATGATCAAAAGAGGTTTTAATAAAATTTTAGAAATGGAAAGTTTTCAAGTAAAGAGTTCCAAAATCTTAGAAACTTCCATGTTTTCAATTGATGATGAAAAATAGAAAAGGAAATCTGATTGAGCTATAACTTTCCAGTTAAATACTACACATCCTAATATTTAAAATGAGACAAAGTTTGTTAAATTTGGATGTGTAGATAAGGAGTTATGATTTTCCAAATTTAAGAGAAAAATCTGGAAAACTGGAAAGTTACCAAATGAACAGTGATTTTCACGAAATAAACTGTATTAATTGGGCAAGTTTTGGAACCAGTGAGTATTTTTCCTCTATAGATAACTTTATAAGCTTCAAATAGAAATTTGAACCACTCCATTTTGATTTATCTAGAATTAGTTATGAATTTTCAAAGTTAGACCAGAAATCTGGAATTTTGACCAAGTGAATAGTAACCTGAAAATGAAATTTTCAAGTTCACTTCTTTAGTTGATTTAAGCTATAATGGCCCTAGAGTGGTTCAATAGTGATCTAATATGAAGCTAATGAGGTAAAATAAGGAGCATTACATTTGGTATCATAAATTTTATTTGGGTGTAAAAGTATCCGCAAGACAAAAATATCACAACCATACTTCCTTTACTTTTAGCTTGGTGGATCACACATTACTGTCCATGTGTCATTTGACACTATATCATCTAAATATTGTCTAATACCAATACATTAGTTTTATCCCATTTGACACTATATCTCTTAAATTTTGCCCAATAGGCCACGATACGAAGAAATGTGACGGTGTCCACTGTTGCCTTGTATCAACACCCATGCATCATTCGATTTCGATTTGGGTTTGCGGTCATCGTCTTCTTCCACGAAGGCGTCCACATCTTAGAAATATACAAATTTACAATATTTTGCAACCAACCCATTTGTAGTATATCTTCATTTCTAGCCTACCGGGGTCTACATCTCAGAAATTTACGGGTTCTTGAACTCCTATTTTATGCAACATCTCATAAATTGAAAATAGAATCGAAAATCTTACTTCAGATTTGCTGATGTGGAGATGAGAGACAAGCTGGTGAGAGGGACCTCAAGCCCTACGTCTAGACTCCTGAGGCTATCAATTAAGCAATATCAATATCAACATCTTCGAATAAACATCTTCCAGTAATTCATTATTCATGAAAGTGATCGAAGTATGCTTGTTACACATGTTCCTCATTGTGCTGATCAAAGGCTTGCTAATTGATTTTGCAACATAAATATCTTATTTGTTTAAAAAAGGTAATCTTTTTATAAAAAATTATTATTTAAAAGTATAACAGTAAAGAGATTAATTTTATTTTAAACTTTATACCCATTAAAATAAGTTTTTTCATAAAAGTAAAAAAAAAATTGTTATCGACCGTCTAAAGAAAATATGAATGGTCTAGATCTGATAGGTTGAGGGAGTTTATCACTCAGGTTGAGCACCATAATCAGTTACTAATTAATAGTTATAAAATTTAAAATAAAATTAAGGGAGAATTACACGTAAATCCCAAGCAAGAGAATTTATGGTCTTGCAAAATCATCAAATAAATCTAAATCCATTGGGACTTCATCATTGTAAATAATTTGAATTGTGCAATAACCATGTTGCCCTTGTTCATTTAAATGAAGATCGAGAGAAAGGGAGGGTTATGCCCAGATAGAGATAAATGTAAATATTATGTGATTACCAAGATAGAGAAAAAGGTAAGGAAAAGCAAAGGAAGATATCACCTAATTTGGTTTTATTAAAAGGCGTGTGAGAGATGGTATTTTTAATGATTCCTTATTCAGTCGAATGTGGAATAGAAGGAGTGGTGCTAATTTACTATTTTATCAATCCATATTAGTTTATATTTTTTAATTACATTATATAAAAGATATTTTTGATTACACTATATAAAAGGTGTTTTTGATGCTTACATTGAGTTTATAAGGCAAAATTGTGTAGGTACAAGTGAGAAAAAGACTTTGGAAGCATTAGAACAATTTTAGCAAAATTAAGGGTTTTAAGACTCTTAGGGTTCAAGAAAAGATTAATGAAGTTTTAAAGGATGTAGTGCATTATTAGTGGTTTGCTGTTAATGCTAAATGCATTATCATGATGTGTACGAGTCTAATTTGGAATGAGGAAGTTCCAAAGTCTAAGAGGCAAGCCACCCAAATTCAAGTAAAAGTTAAGGAGGCAAGGTAGCAAGAATTACTATCACTTTCATTAACATTGTTCATGATTGTTAATATTGAATGTTGCCATGTTTAAATGATAAATATGTGTTAATTCCCAATGAATGTGACATATCATAATTGTGTGCATTTCTAGTTTATATGCTTGACATTTGAAATATGCATGGCTAGTTGCAAATGTGTGGCAATCATGTATGTTAATGCAAATATATAGTAACCAAGGGTGTAACACTCCTTATTTTCCTCTATAAATATTATATTAGATCACTATTGAACCACTTTAGGGCCTTGGATAACTTAAATTGACCAAAGAAGCGAAAATAAAAATTTCAAAACAGAGTTACTATTCATTTGGTCAATTTCCAGATTTCTGGCCCAAATTTAAAAAATCATAACTAATTCTAGAAAAATCAAAATTGAGTGGTTCAAATTTCTATTTGAATCTTATGAAGTAATCTACAGGGGAAAAATATAACTGGTTCCAAAACTTGCCCATATGATACAGTTTATTCCGTGAAAATTACTATTCATTTGGTAACTTTCCAATTTTCTAGATTTATCACTCAAATTTGGAAAATCATAACTCTTGATCTACACGTCAAAATTTAGCAAACTTTGGCTCATTTTAAAGCTTATGGCGTGTAGTATTTAACTGGAAAGTTTCAAGTCATTCAGAGTTCTTTTGCTATTTTTTATCGCTATTCCAAAAATAGGGCAGATTCTTGGGTTTTGGAACTCTTCACTTGAGACTTTAGCTTTTCTTTAAAAATTTGCCAAAGCCTCTTTTTAGATAAGTTTTGTCCTCTTGCAATGCATGATAAATTCCTTAACATTCATTAGCATTTAAGCCCTTACTCATGCATGCATCATCATATATCCACTTAATAACCAAGAAGAGGTTTATAATTACATAACTACAACAACTCTCAAACATAAACTTCAATCACAATACATAATTTTCACAAGCAAGTACATGATAATATGCCATCTTCAGTCACCATAAACCTTGCTCTTACCCTTGTTTGCACTTGTAACTAAAATGGTTAGTTAGGGAGGGTGAGATTTCAAGGAAATCCCAGTAGCAAACACTCTAATAATATATCTATGTGCATGATTATCAAATGAAATCTAGTATGCCATTTAACAAGAACAATCAATCAAGTTCTCACCAAACCAAGACAATCATTGCATAACAACCATCAAGCTTTCACACAAATAAGATTTCATAATTCACATGGCTACAACCACACAACAACCATGGCAATTAACACATATATATAATCAATGCAAAGTAGATGCCAAAGTTAGGAGTATTGCTACCTTGTCCTCTTAATTTCCCCTTGAACATGAAGCTCTCTTGTTAATCTTTTCCAATAATTTATTTGGTATTTAAACTTCCTAAACATTATACAAGAATATAATCATCAAGCTCAAGCCATCAACTTTGCAAGAAAACCATAAAAACGCAATATTCCAATTATTGCTCTTTTAAGCATCCTAGAACTTTGTAACTTGTTCTTATGATTTCTATTTCTTCCCAAATCCTTTTCTTACTTTCACCCTACACAATTTTGCCTTTTAAAGCCATTGGAAGCATCAAAATCATCAAAATCCAGCTCCTTCACCACGTTCAGATCTGACCGAAAAACAAAACACAAGCACACACTTGTGATTTTCAAACTTTCTTCACATATAATGACATATTCTTGATCCCAAAATATTTCTCATGCATTATTTAGCTCAA
>JANTPZ010130705.1:0-15429 GCA_025593235.1 Vachellia pachyceras
GCTACAAATCTAATAGATAAAATATGATTAATTCACACAACGATCTCAATGTGCTAAATGGAAGCTTGATGTTCCCCAACAGGTAAAGTATTTTTTGTAGCTTTGCATGAAAGATCGCCTGTTGACTAATGCTAGTCGGGTTGCTAGGCACATGCAGGGGATGGAGGAACGTACAGCTTGTGGAGCTGTAAGGGAAGACACGCTTCATGTGTTAAGGGAGTGTAACGTGGCAACGGAGTGTTGGAAGCTTCCAGTACCACCCCGGCTATGTGACAAACTTTTCTCCATTTCAGAGGTAGATAAGTGGGTAGCTTGGAACATTGGACAAGAAGTTGGATGCATGGGTGTTCGTTGGTCAGTTTGGTTCCCTATCTTATGTCGGCATCTATGGCTCAATTGAAATGCATGTGTTTTCCAAGATCAGGCAGTCGGGCATTATCAGGTTTTTGCTAAATCCTGTATAGTGGCAAGCTGGGCAAGCAACCCACTACAACCGCCTAATATCAGAGTGGGAAGTTTCCATAGATGGAAAGCACCATTTATGGGAGTAGTAAAGTGGAACGTGGATGGAGCGAGCTTGAGTGGTGGAACAAATGCCGCATGTGGGGGAGTTGCTCGAGACTATAATTGAAATGTATTGAGCAGCTTTATGTGCAATTTGGGACCAGTAGATAGCCTCTTTGCTGAAGCCTAGGCAGTGTTGTGGGGCCTAAATTAAAGAGGGCATGAGATAATGGATGAAAGAAGATCATGGTTGAAACTGATTGTTTGGAACTAGTGGAAACCTTGTCGATAGGATTATATGCTGACATCCTCATTTTGACCTATGTGTAGAAGATTTAGAGTTTTCTAGAATGCGATTGGGATGTGACTATAGAGTGGTGTAATAGGGAAGCAAATCACGTGGCAGATGTCTTGGCTAAAGAGGCGCTAAATGAGATGCACGTGACTATTTTCCTTGCCAACCCATTGGAGTCTCCGGTGAAGGTGCTAGATAGAGATAGGTTGCAAGCCTTATCACTGTATTTGTAATAAAAAAAAGAATTCTAAAAAAAATTCTAACAATTGACTTGTAAATATGAGTTTAAAGTTTAAGTACTTGTAAATCACTTTTAAGCATAAATATAAACCCGTTTGTAGTGTAAGTGCTTGTTTGGGAACACTATTTCCCAAACGGTGCACGTAAGCCGAGACAAAACCATTTCGAAATCTGTAAAAACCATCTCGAAATCCATAAAACCATTTTGAAATCCGCAAAATACCTCGAAATCTGTAAACTCATTTCTCCTAACGGACTTCCCAAACACACACTAAAGCATTATAAAAGGGAGTTTATATTCACGATGGGATGAAATACATCCAATTAATTAAGAATTCTAATTTTCTGTTAAATTAATATTCCAAACTGCTGCTTTAGAAAATTTTTGTCAAGAAGCTAACTGCTGTTAAATTAATATTCCAAACTGCTGCTTTTTTTTTTTTTTTTTTTTGTGGTCGGAATACCTAACTGATGTTCTTCCACTCTAATGCTATATCAATTTTTTTGCCAAATAATTCAATAGCTTCTAGTTTGGCAGAAAGAGTCTCCCCAGTTATACGTGGTCGCCACGTGGAGTAAAAAACTTCCCTCAGGCTTATCTGTTTTCGTTGGTCAGATATTTTCGCGGACCCAAAAAAGGGGTCTGATAGTTTCGTTCTCAGTCTCACCCTTATTCAATCATATCTCCAACTCCTCCCAAGAATCAATAATGTAAATTCATTATTGGAAGACCTGTGATGTGAAACTCCCATGATTTGCTTTTTCCCCACATTCTAAAACATGTCTCAAATAAATCTACTTTGATACAACGTCGGGCCTTTTTCCACAGGGGTTTCGTAATGTGATCGTTTCTTTAGACTGTATCATTTCAGTCTGTGCCACTGCCGCTGCATTTTCTATCATTCTCGATCGTCTCTTCTTTTATAGTGATCAATAGAAGCTTTTGCAGATATGTCTGTTAAGACTCATACAAAGCCCAAGCCCATCCTTTCATTTATGTCCAGTAGATCTCTGTTGCATTAGCCCGATTCTGTAATGCTATTATACTGTGTTCTAGAATATACGCATACACTACTAAAAAAAAGAATATACTCATACAAGTGTATGCGTGTAATGATCTTGTACAGCCTAGGGTTTCTACACCCTCTATAAATTGAAATTAACTGTGGCACAGAATCCATTCTTGTGTAAAATTTATCTGTGTCACCTCCTTATGAATTGCATGCATCCAGTTGAGTCTGTTCTTTTGTCATGGAGGTGAAATATAATTTATTAAGCTTGTGCTATTACATATATTATACAATTTGTTTCTTCCCCTCTTAAACTGACATTTTTTGTTTCATGCTTCTAATGAACTAACAGCAGCAAGTTGGGCTTGTGAATTTGTCACGTGCAGTTGACAGGTTACATTTTTGCAAATTAAGTTTGTAACTTTTGCTTGTAATATGCGTTGAAAATTTAATATATGGGTGCGTTAAAAAAAGAGTTTTCCCAAATATTATTGAAATATTTTATAATCGAAAGTTACAACTTTTTAATTGAAAAGTTACGTTGCTTCAAGTGATGCCTTTTTAAGTATCTGATCTCTTCAATGTTTATAAATAACTACACACTATTGCTCCATTTAATTACAAATAGAGAGATGAAACGTTAGTAGAATAATGAAATCCTATAGATCGAAAATCCTTTTATCTCTTACTAAATTCTATTATCTTCTACTAGTTCTGTCGCCCGTTATCTTTATTGGAAGGGTTTGTTGGATCTTGAGGAGTACTGCTTCCTAATTCTTTAAAGGGTTGCGAAATAACTTTTAAAGACAATATTCTTAGATGTGACTCAAGCATTCATTGTTGATTTTTGCAGATTTAATTTTGCCGACAACCTTTTCGTCTATGCACAGGATACCCATTGTGGGTTAGAACGGAACTTGGAAGATATTGGTCTCAGAAACAACATAAAGCACACATGCTGTGTTGGGAATAGCACGATTGGAAAGCACATAGATAGAATTCGAGTCGCTTCCAAAGACATTATCCTTCGAGAGATATTCCGCAACTCCTTTGGATTTAGGAAGGGCACTCCCTAGGATAAAATGAATTATTCCTACGGGACGACAAGGAGACAAGAATTGGCGGAAATAATTAACTTAGCAGAAGACAAGAGATAGCGAGAGTAAGAGGTCGTCAGAGGGAATTGCATGCATACACTGTTCAACTAGGATGCCTCATATATATATATATATATAGATTGACCGGACACAAAAGGGATAGACATGTCCAAAGAGGCCGCTGATCACGAAGCGTACATGCATGGAGCGTTTCATCTTGTGTGTTTTACCGTTGGCAACGGATAAAATCTGGGCATGTAGGGTTCAAACTTTTCAGTTGTTAAAAAATAAGCTTTTCTGTGTAAGCAAAAAATTAATTTTTATGATAAGAAAATTTTATTTAAGATTTCAAAATAAATAATTAACTTAGCAGAAGACAAGAGATAGCGAGAGGAAGAGGTCGCCAGAGGGAATTGCATGCGTACCCTGTTCAACTAGGATGCCTCATATATATATAGATTGACCGGACACAAAAGGGATAGACATGTCCAAAGAGGCCGCCGATCACGAAGCGTACATACATGGAGCGTTTCATCTTGTGTGTTTTACCGTTGGCAACGGATAAAATCTGGGCATGTAGGGTTCAAACTTTTCGGTTGTTAAAAAATAAGCTTTTCTGTGTAAGCAAAAAATTAATTTTTATGATAAGAAAATTTTATTTAAGATTTCAAAATAAATTTTTGAAAAAAGCTTGTTACCGCATTTTTTTCACACAAGTAGGAGGGTAAATAATCAATTTTCAACTGTGTTTGCCTACTGATGGTAAGTTGTTGTGTGCATGAGACTCACCTTCCTTTTAGCACTTTTAACTCACCATAACCATAGGATGACTTTATACCCTTGGTCTTCCTTTCATCAAAGCAATCGGGACTTCCTTTATTTGATGCACTATGACTTTTTACAACATGCTGTACCTAAACAATAGCACAAGGGAAGTACCAGCGCTGTTTCTATAACACCTCACTCTAGGGTCACTTGATAACTCTAGGAGCTGAGGAACGGTAGTCATGTGCTCCTGAATCTTGTACAGTATATAAAATTTAAATTTTGAGTAAAGCAACTTCACCTTATGTTTATTTTTCGGAGAACTCACATTTTGTTGATTATCTCTAAAGAATAATTGGATAGACAAGTCAGAAAAATTTCATTTCCATGCTTATTTATTTGAAAATTTCCCATAATTCACTTTACATGCATGATATGAATTTGCAGTCACTTGCTGATAAGCTTTTATCTAACTCCTCCTCCCACTTCAAGAATCATAGATGTTCTGCCTCTGATTCTTTTTTTTATGTATTCAGGTAAGATTCACGCAGAAGAACTCTTCATCACTTCATTTTCTTTCTTGTTATAAGCTGCAATTTTATAATAGTGTTAACGGCGTGTCAAAATAGCTAACTGAAGAATTTTTTGACCATTATTTCGAGGCGCTGCCCGATGTCTCGTACGTGTCTTGCTCCGGCTAGCTAAGCTGCAGTTGGATCTTTTCCTGTGGACCCTCGCCCGTGTGAAATCCATATGGATTGAATGCTTCTTTGCTCGTAGACGCCATCTCCGATGTGCCATATACCTGAGTCATGAAGCCTGATAGTTAAGAAAGTTGAGCTTTCTGTTGTCATATTCTAGAGCCTGAGTTGAACATAATCAAATTTCTCTTGGAACTTTTCATGATGCCCTAATTAGTGGATAACTAATCTGGCTACCTTCTTGTTTAGTTGTGTGTTTTCTTGTCGAAGGAGGCTTACCTTCTTATAGAGTTCCAGGTTTTCCTGATGTATAATGCTTCCCTGCAAGGAAAATAAAGGGAAAAAGTCAGTTCATCATTACAAATGCTTTTGAAAGAAACTTTGAATACTATTGCTCAAACAGACCTTTCGATTCAGCTCTCGGATTTCTTCTGTTAAAATTTGTTCCTGCAGGGTTTAATTAAGCATGTTAATACTAATAGTTTTCAATTGTCTTAAAAATTGCTTGGGCCTTGGACAGATTGGTGAAGCACATTTATCAGCAGTACCAAAGTAAAGGAACATTGCTGTTTATTTCGATGTTAAAGTTGGTTGACCTTTTTCATTCGAATGCATCTGAAACTCATTTCCAGCTGGTTCTCGAAATCTTGTAGGTTTTTCACACTTAAACCATAAAGCTGTTCTCCCATCATTTGCCTGCACCTTCAAAATGTTATTCATACAACAAGCTTTAAGACAGATTCATGTGATTGGCAAGTGAGTTATTTTCTTTTTTCTTTTTTTTTTAAACACAATATTTAATGCAAGAAGCAGAGGAAATATGAAATATGGTAACTCAGGGCTGGATATGGGTATAGTAAATGAGTTCTGCCAATGCCTAGCTACATCCCACCTCGAGAAGATTTGGCATGAAGTATGAACCTAAAGCAAAAAAGTAAGATCTTGACTTAGGAATTCTGAACCATATAACATTAGAAAAAGCAGAAGCTTGGCAATGGCAAGGGTGGTGTGGACTTTAAATTTAGTGAAGGCATTTGGAGGAGAAATATTTTATGTTATGTAGTGGTAAGCTGCGGTTGATTTGGAAATTATTGTCTCAGCTAAAATCTAATCACCTAGAATTTCCTGCTGCAGCAAAGACAACACATTGGCTTCTTTTGCTTGTCCAGATCAGAATACTATGTTGCAGAAAAAATGTCTTTCTTTTCATCTTAGTATTTTTATAAAAAATAATGTTTCTTATGAAATGGTATCTGTTGGATTTTCTAAGTTTTAGTTGAGAGGCTTATACGGATTTGAAATGAATCATTTATCATTTATGCGGTTCAAACCATAGCATATATTTCGCAGTAATGCCTTTTCACCAAAAAAAAAATAGTAATGTCTGAGATAACCATCTGTATCATTTCCCACAGTTCATGGGAACTATCAAAGCAACTGAAACTGGGATAAATGGTGATGGAAATGATAATATACAGTGGACATTTTATCATTTTGAAAGTAGTATGTCACAACATACTACTGTAGTATGGCAGAACTTTCATATCTGATACTGAAATATAGAGTTTGCAGGATCATATGTATTTTAATTGCTCAATAGAAGTTTCAAATATATTGCTGGATAAATAATGAAAAAGGCTTGTACCGATGGTTTTCTTGCAGAGTCTGTAGTTGTTGCCTTAATACTTCTGCCTCCCTTTGCCAAAGCTATCAAGGATCAAGTAAAATTACGCAGTGTCATGAGAAGGAAAAACAAATAAGAATTATATGGCCTCTTTTCTTTTCTTTTTTCCTTTTTTTCTGCAATATGTCCTACAGTTCTCTATGCAATGATTGTGACGAAATGCAAAGAAGGATTGGTAATGAAAATTATTGAAAGTGTGTTTCCTTGGGAAAGTCATTGTCTGAGTTTACCGGCATCTAATGTAGAGTTGCTTCGGAGAATAACGAAGAAATTATCAAAATGTCTAAAAAGTGCTTGATCAGTGGAAATATTATATTTTCTTTTCATGTGACTATTACTTTTTGGACCAAGTGGAAAAAAGTATCAAGCATTTGTAAAAAGGTAGCTGGCTGAGCATGCATATATACCTTGGCTTCTGAATTTGGATTCATCAGTTGCTGGTGTTCCTCCTTGCTTGTGTTGTATCTCTCTATCACTGATTTAATGCTGGATAGGTAACGGAATCACACTTGTTAGTTCGCCACACGAAATTGTTCGAGATCCCATTATGACATATGCAGATATTTCTATTTTTTTTTGGGGTTTCCGGCAGAAAAAGTTAAGTTATTATGCATGATCTGAACCAAAGGAAGAGAAATTTCCATATATCTAATTAAAGTCTTATTAATTCTCACAAGCACCCCCCTCCCCAGAAAGAAAACTCTATTTACTGAGTAATACCCGACTTCCATAAGATAAAATGTCACATCAATGTTAAATAGTTCACTGTTTATAATAATTATAATTAACAACAATTTCCAGGATTTATCATGACATTACTGCTTAAAGGAATCTCTGGTTATTATAGCATCTGTCTTTATCACTATCACACGCCTTAATCCCTCTCATCATGATGTTCACCAATAATTATTTATCTATCTTCAATTCCTTCCTCTATGTGAAGATTTAATCCTTCCATTTTTGTTTTTACCTATCATATATACCACCAAGCTAAGCTGAATGGCAACAATATGGGAGCATGAGCACCAATGTTGTTGTAACTTATATAACGTACTTCTAATTCCAAGTCTTTTTTTATGGATAATATTTTTTTTGGGTCTCACACTTTATAGGAGACGCAGAAGTTAATGCCTTTGCTTAAAGATGATGTTTAACATATATTATATATAAGCTCTTGTAAACCAATCCTTCGATAAGTTCTATGAATCTTTCCAAGTAGTTCTAGTGAATATGTCAAGTGTAACTTGATTGTTATAATTAGATTAGTTTGTTATTTGTTATAATTAGATTAGTTTGTTATTTGTTAATTGTATCCAGTGTACATAGTTAGTTACAATATCTTCACTTGTATATATAGTTAGTTACAATATCTTCACTTGTATATATAGACCATTATTCATTAATGAAAGTATCCAATTTTTCTCCCCAAATACTTTTCGTTTCATGGTATCAGAGCTTTTCTTTTTCCTCTCCCTTTCTTTTCAGGTTTTCACCGAACTTGGACCCTAGTTCCCATGGCTTCTGCTTCTCCGATGGACTTAACCCATCCCTTCTACATTCATCCCAACGAGAATCCCACCCTTATTCTTGTTTTTCCACCTCTAGATGGCACCAATTATCACAGTTGGGCTCGAGCCATGCGTATGGCCCTTCTTTCGAAGAATAAATTCGGTTTTGTTGATGGTTCCATTCAGCCGCCGGAGTCGACTAATTCCCTTTTTCCGGCATGGGAACGATGCAACAACTTAATTCAAGGTTGGCTCACAAAATCATTGAATCCTACTCTTGCTAAGAGCATTCTCTGGTTTGATCGCACTTCAGAAATCTGGTCCGATCTTCGTAGTCGTTTTCACCAGGCCGATATCTACCGCATTTCTGATTTACAGGAGGAGATTTACAATCTCAAACAGGGGAGTCTGAGTGTGAGTGAATACTACACTCAATTGAAGATACTCTGGGACGAACTCTCCAATATTCGTCCATTAAAGGCATGTGTCTGTGGCTCTACTGTAAGTGCTCTTCAACATCGCGATGAAGATCATGTGATTCGCTTTCTTAAAGGTTTAAATGAGCAATTCTCCTCTGTTAAATCTCATATCATGCTTCTTGATCCCCTGCCACCGATTCATAAGGTTTTTTCTTTGGTCCTCCAACAAGAGCGTGACCATCCTTCTATGCCTGATTCCGTGGTTCTTTTCACCAAAATTCCTCGTCCGGCACCTATTGGTTCAAGTTCTACCTCACACAATGGTAAAACATGTACCTATTGCGACAAGATGCGACATACTGAGGCCACCTGCTACAAGAAGCACGGCTTTCCTCCTGGCTTTAAATTCAGATCCTCTGGTTCTCAAACTTCGGTGAACAATTGTTCTACTCATGTTTCTGGTGATGTTCTAGGTGCTTCAATTCCTAGTCTGGCATCTCATTCTGTTCCTGCTGCTGTTCTTCCCCAATTATCTACTGAGCAATATCAACGTCTTCTAACTCTTCTTAGTCCATCCATATCTTCAGTCAATCATGTTTCTGTCAATTCCTCTAGTAATACGGCTGCCGCTGGTAACACCTATTCCTATGATTCTCAATTTTCCACTACTTGGATTATTGACTCTGATGCCACTGATCATGTTTGTCCTCGTTTACATTGTTTTTCTTCTTATCATTCTATTTCTCCACTTTTCGTGCGTCTTTCTACAGGGTCTGTTGCCATTGCTTCTATTTCAGGCACTGTTATTCTTTTTCCATCCTTAGTCTTACATAATGTTCTATATCTCCAAAATTTTTCATTCAACATTTTGTCTGTCTCTCGTTTAACTACTTCTTTAAATTGTTATCTTACATTCTCTTCCAAATCTTGTCAGATTCACTTTTACCAACGTTCACCGATGATTGGTTCAGCTAAGCTGTTTGATGGGCTCTACATCTTGCACGCTGATATGAAGTCACCATCCTCTCAGATAAATTCAGCAACCACCATTTCTGATTCTTCCAACATTTGGCATTTTTGATTGGGTCATCTCTCTGACTCTATACTTTCTCTTTTACATAAGTACTTTCCTGATATCAAATGTAATCCCAAACCCTTTCCTTGTGATATCTGTCATTTTGCTAAACAAAAACGTCTCTCTTTTCCTGTAAGCACAAGTTCATGCAATAAAATCTTTGATTTGGTTCATATGGACATTTGGGGCCCATTCTCTTTTCCTTCTATTCAAGGTTATTGTTACTTCCTTACTGTTGTGGATGATTTTTCTCGATATACTTGGTTGTTTTTAATGAAGAACAAATCTGATACACGTTCTCATATTAAGAATTTTTTTGCTCTTGTTGAAACTCAGTTTCATACTTCTATCAAATCATTACGGTCTGATAATGGCACTGAATTTATCATGCCTGAATTTTATACTTCTAAAGGAGTTATTCATCAAACATCTTGTGTGGCCACTCCACAACAAAATGGCATTGTTGAACGTAAGCATCAACATATTTTAAACGTTGCACGTGCACTACTTTTCAATCGAATATCCCTCTTGCATATTGGTCTTTTCTGGTTCAACATGCTGTTTATATCATAAATCGTCTTCCTTCTCCTCTTCTACAAAATCTTAGTCCCTTTCAGTCATTGCATAACATTCCTCCTTCCTTTTCCAATCTTAAAGTTTTTGGTTCTTTATGTTTTGCATCCACTTTATCTCATGACCGTTCCAAATTTGCTCGTAGAGCACGAAAATGTGTTTTCTTAGGCATTCCCTCGGGCTCCAAAGATTACACTGTCCTTGATTTAGCCAATCATCAAATTTTTCTGTCTCATGATGTTATTTTTCATGAACTTGTGTTTCCCTTTAAGAGTGCCTCACCTTCTTCATCTGTTTCACTTCCATGGCCTGAACTACAATCTTCCTCCTCTTCCTTTTTAGAGGATTCACCTATGCCCTCTTCCACTTCTACTTCTTTTCCACCTACTTCTCACTCCCCACCTCCTCCTAGACGTTCTACTCACATTCACAACCCTCCTTCATATCTACGTGACTTTCATTGTGCCCTCACAAACACTGCTGTCCCATCATCAGGTAAATCTACTTCTCCTTACCCTTTATCTTCTGTTCTGTCCTATTCCACTCTTTCTCCATCTTATCACTGTTTTGTCAATGCTATTTCTTCTACTTGTGATCCTGTCACCTATTCTCAAGTAGTGAAACTTCCCGTTTGGAAAGATGCCATGGCTAAGGAAATTGCTGCTCTTGAACAAAACCAGACTTGGGTTCTTACTAAATTACCACCAGGCAAGTCTACCATTGGATGCAAGTGGGTGTACCGTACTAAATATAAGGCTAATGGTGGTATTGAGCGACATAAAGCTAGGCTTGTTGCCAAAGGGTACACCCAAACTGAAGGTATAGATGACCTTGATACTTTCTCACCTGTGGCAAAAATGACTACCTTAAGATTGCTTCTTTCTATTGTTGTTGCCAAAAATTGGCATTTACATCAATTGGACGTTAATAATGCCTTCTTACATGGGGATTTGCATAAGGAAGTTTACATGGAACTTCCCAAAGGTTTTAGTCCTCCTACAACTAATCTTGTTTGCAAGTTGCAAAAGTCTCTATATGGTTTAAAACAAGGTAGTAGGCAATGGTATGCCAAATTGTCTGCTGCTCTATTATCCTATGGTTATATTGCTTCTGCATCTGATCATTCCATTTTTTAAGGCTTCTTCTAGCTCTTTTACTGCCATCGTAGTTTATGTGGATGATGTGGTCCTTGCTGGAAATGATCTTAATGAATTTTTTTTTTTTGGTTAAGCAACGTTTGAATGCTGCCTTTACTATCAAGGATCTTGGAGAACTTTGTTATTTTCTTGGTTTGGAGCTTGCTCGCTCCAAAGGTGGTATATTTCTATCTCAAAGCAAGTTTGCACTTGAATTACTTGAAGATGCAGGGTATTTAGCTTGTAAACCTGCCAGTAGCCCTATGGACCCTCATCTGAAATTGTCTCTTAATAAAGGCAAATTACTGATTGAGCCTCTCATGTATCGCAAACTTATTGGTAGATTACAGTATCTCACCACTACTAGACCGGATTTAAGTTTTGTTACTCAACAATTAAGTCAATTCATGTCTAGTCCAAGGGACATCCATTTACAGTAAGCTTATCGTGTTCTTCGTTATCTTAAATCTTCTCCTGGTGCTGGCATATTTCTTTCCGCAGCTTCTGACCTTACATTACGTAGTTTTAGTGATTCAGATTGGGGAAGTTGTGTTTACACATGCCGATCTGTAACCAGCTTTGCAGTATTTCTTGGTTCTTCCTTAATTTCATGGAAAGCCAAGAAGCAGGCCACTGTTTCTCGTTCATATTCAAAGGCTGAATATAGGGCTTTGGCTGATACTACATGTGAATTACAGTGGCTCCTTTATTTGTTAAATGATTTTAATCTCAGTCATCTTGATCCTACCCTACTTTACTGTGACAACCAATCAGCTCTTCATATAACAGCTAATCCCACTTTTCATGAGAGGACTAAACACATCGAACTTGATTGTCATTTGGTCCGTGAAAAGCTGCAGGCCAACATCATCAAAAGCTCTTACCTGTCCGCAAATCAGCTAACTGATGTCTTTACAAAACCCCTTCACCCAACACGGTTTCATGAGCTCATTTCCAAGCTAGGCATGAGTAACATACATGCTCCAGCTTGCGAGGAGTGTCAAGTGTAACTTGATTGTTATAATTAGATTAATTTGTTATTTGTTATAATTAGATTAGTTTGTTATTTGTTAATCGTATCCAGTTGTACATAGTTAGTTACAATATCTTCACTTGTATATATAGACCATTATTCATTAATGAAAGTATCCAATTTTTCTCCCCAAATACTTTTCGTTTCAGAATATTTTGAGTACCAGAAACACGTGACGTACGCGAGCAGGTAACTTAAAGAACACTATACTTTTACTGTACAATGCACTATAGAGTTATTTGGACAGGAAAAGTAGCAGTCTTGAGAAGAAAAGCACGAGTGCAATCTTCAATATCCAATACAATATTGATCAATTCGAAAACCCAAGCTTAGTAAGAGGAATCTGAATTGCTTAGTTAACAATCTTTACCTTCTTTTAGGATCGCGGCTCTATAATATTAATAAATGGCACTACTTTGGTGGCAACAATAACTTTATATATATCTGATAATAAATTTTAGCTTTCTGGGACAGGCTCTTCACTGGTGGTGTGCTACCTAAACTAGTGGCAACAAGCATTGTGTTCAGACTCGACATCCATTAAGAATGCTTTATATGCTTTATTATAAACCTAGTTTGCTTTCTAAAATAGGCGAGGATACCTTCAGAGATTGTGAAAGGAATTTGATTGGAAGCTCATATATATATGTATGTATATATGATGGATTTAAGATAAAGGAATCAAAACCTAACAGGAGAATATATAAGTTGGGAAGTTTTCTGAGACCACGAGCATCTCTTTACTGCGTTGCATGGATCAGTGAGAGTTGGTGGCTTTATGCAGATATTAATGTCTGTGAACTCCAGCTAGCTATACACATACATACATATAAAGTTGTATATAGAACATGTTTTGGAGGACAATCAGTCAGTTGAAAAATGTTTGATATAAATTAATCTACCTACCTGCGTTGTTTTCTGCCTATGAAGATTTGTCTTGGGACTACTGAAATATGTGGTTTCTACCTACGATTTCTCATTCTTACTCATGTGTATGTGTGAGAGAGAATAACTTCTCTGCATGTTTTTCTTTTATATCTTGGATCACTGATACATAACATGCGTATATAGTATAAACTTTATTTTTTACTGTCAAGTATTGAAGAGAAGTAAACAGCTAAAGAGCTTAGTCATATGTTTAACTTTTATAGAGATCTTGCATGAAAATATACATAAAAATTAAAATTTCAAATTAAAATTCTTAATTTTGAAAAACAAGTTCACAAAAGGAGGTTATCCTCTTCAATAATATCTACTCATTATATATTGATCACATAGAAATCCACGACAACAAAAAAACTTGCTAAGGGAAAATCCACTTTTGATCAAGAAATATTCAACGAAAATTAAGGATGCGACAATATGTGAAAATTTTGTCATAAAATCTGATGTGCAAGAAAAATTAAGGTCTTATTGTGTTTTAAAAAAGTGTTACAACCATTTCTTTAAGCACTCATAACGATAAAATTAAAAAGAAAAAAAAATAGAATCACCATCTTCCTCTATTCAAACCATAAAATAGCGGATCAACTTTTTTTGCCAACAGGGATCAACTTAAGTATTACTCCCTATTGCCCTAAATATAAAATCTTGGTGTACAATTTATACTACAAACAAAATCTTATATTTAAGAACATGGGAGTACTTTTAAACCTTATATAGATTGATCGCCTCTTCAAATGATGAATAGATATTAACTACATGTGAAGATAATTCAAACTTTACATGTACCTCTTTTATTTTAAAATACTATCATATAAGGATTTTCACACAGATCAAGAAAAGAATAAAATTATTTAGGTTGTAGTCAATCAAATGATATTTATTGCAATTTACTGAAATACCCTTAATATAGTTACTTTTTAAATTCCCGATTTAAGTCGATTGAGATATTAATGGAGTGAGAAACAGAATCAATAAAATTTTAAAGTAATAGTTATTTTGAGAAATTCTTAGAAGTGGTAATTACTTTTCTTTTGGAAAAATTGCTGTGAAATTCCCCATTGCAAAATGTGTTGCCAGAAGATATCTTAGATCTCATGTCTTTGAGTGGGCAATTCCATCATCAGCAGATGCAACTCTTCTTCAATAAATGGTATGCAATATATCATCAACTACATTCAAGTATTTCTATTTTGCACATAGTCAAAGATAGTTTGATAGGTTGTACACAGGTAAAGTAATGTTGCACCCGATTTTCAGATGCCTCTGGGTAATAAATTTGTAATGGGGAATTTTCAGCAATTTTCCCTCTTTTTTCCTTTTTGGTGCAGAAAGTGGTAATTGCTTTGAAAGGAGAGGAATATAACAACCAACCATATAGTGACTGCAGCTTTGAGCTTAGCCATAGCCAAATGGTTACAGTTAATAAAAACTGTTGCCATTCTGGCTGCCAACCTAAGAGAAATATGACTATATATGTTTATCAGTGGCTGCAGTTATCTTATTAGAAAACTAAAAACCTAACACCCAAGTGACTCAAGTTATAAAAATTTCACAGCAAATGGCTACTATAGTTTTTTTACTGTAATCCCAGTATTGATATATAGCTGTAGTTGCTAGAACCGCACAACAATACTATCTTTAAAACCTGTGTTTACTCTTTTTTGGTAAACTTAGGAAGCACATATCCAGATATATATGCGCTATATATGGTAAATAAGTAAATATCTAGCTAATTAAGCAAGCTAACTTTGTCATAATCAAATTAATCCATAAGTTTGTTAATTCAGTTATTCAGCCATAAAGGGCCTTTACCCTTGTGCGCGCGCGCGCATATAGGCTCATCGTTTGTATATTCTATTTAAAAGATTATATACCCTCCAAATTCTACAGTTGACACCCTAAAAGCTTCTTTGAGCTAAAATTGTTTGCAGAAATCTGAAGGGTATTTGTTAAATTACACTCTAAATCTAAGACGACATATATAGCTAGACCAAAATATAGCCCCATAGAAACTTGTTTATAGATATCAAGCATATATATATATATATATATATATATATTTGAAACCAAACCATATATATCAGCTTCCGATTAAGTTCAAAGATGAATCGAACCATTCTGTTATATATATATATATGATGATGATGATGATGATGATGATGATGATGATGATGATGATGATGATGATGATGATGGAACAAACCTGGTGTTTGCATATTCATAAAGCTTGCCAGTGCTGGAGAATATGATGAGTCCAACTTGTGCATCGCACAGGATTGTTAGCTCCTTGGCCTTCTTGATCAATCCCTTTCTTCTCTTTGAGAAAGTCACTTGCCTGCTCGTTGAATTGTCGATCCTTCGGATCTCAATCTTCCCTCTTCCCATAGTATTGCCTCTCTCAACCTCTCTCTATCTAGTATTCACCTAGGGTTTCTGCAAGATTC
>JANTPZ010130709.1:0-38791 GCA_025593235.1 Vachellia pachyceras
TTTAAGGAAATTCTATTCAAGATACTATTAGGCATTAGGGAACCTCTACCAACGGAAATTTAATTTTTGGTTCGCTATGTTGTAAGGAATTAACCCATTCTACTATACCTAATTTATATTGATGATTCATCCTTGTTTTTTTGATAAGCAGATGTATCTTCTTGCTGGAGGCAATCTTATTGAATAAACACATCTTTCGATAAAAATTTAAATATTGATTCATTACGTTGTGAGATACTTCCGTTAGATCAAAACCAGAACGCAATCTTCTTCTTGTTGTTGTTTTTGATACAAAAATTTTAGGAAAGAGGTTAGGCTCACCACGATCCAAGGGCATGGCACCTAACTTATAATCTATTGGGGCCTGTCCCTGCAGGCACTGGAGCATGTCAAGTAAGCCCTTTAGTTCTGATCACATAGGTAGGTCAACCCAGCTTCACTAAGCTATGGTGATACCTCCCCAAGCACCGCGACTGGAGCCACAACAAAGTGGCACTCTCCAGGATTGAACCGTCTCCTTTTAGGTGAGAGTGCTAGCTCAATCCTTTTGTCAATTGAACCCACGGATGATGGGTATCTTCTTGTTGTTGGTTAAGGAGGATTTTTTTGGTATCCTACCCGCTATTTGGAGCTTCGCCCTGACTAATACGAACCCGACCTGAGTCGTGCACCTGGAAATGGCGGGTGAGTCTCCCAAACACAAGGCTCGAACTTGAGGCATTGCTTAAACTGGAACAAGTTACTTACCACTTGATCCAACCAACCGTTGGTTGGTGAAGGAGGATTACTTACGTTGGGTTGAGGGAGCAATGGACTATTTCTTTAAAAAGCCCAAGAACTCTAGACCTTTGAAACAAGGAGGCCCGTCTCGGAATGACCTTATTTTTAAAAAAAATGTTTCTGTCTCTCTGATCAGATTTCCGCCGAAAATGTCTAAAAAAACACTAATGCCCGTTTGGTATAATGGAATTGATTTTGATGGAAATGGATATGGAGATAGATATGGAGGTGGAAATGGATATGGAAATGGGTTTTAAAAGTACGTTTGGTATGCCATGGGAAATGGGGATGGAATCCATGTTTTTGTTTTTTGTTTGAATGGTGATTTTTTTTGGAAATGTAACCAAAAAGACTATTTTACCCTTGATCAAATTATAAACTTAGTTCCAGAAGGGTATTTTTGTTCAAAATATGTTGGCTCCATGGAATTGAGATGAATTCCATAGGTTGAGGTGTGGAATTGAAAAGTGGTGTTTTGGTGGAATTGAATTCCACATGGATTTACAATTCCATCAAACCAAACATGTCAACCTCATGAAATTAAATTTCAATTCCAATTCCATACTCCCATTTTCATCCTACCAAACAAGGCATAAGTCCATGAGAAGACTGGGAAGCAATTAGAGAAATATTGTTTGCCCAATGGTTTCCCCACTTCAACGTTGAGAACAAAAAACGACAAATGTTAAACCCAGATGAACTTTATAGTCAGCCCAACAAAAATATTCATCGTCTCTAGGTGCTTTTGTTTTATTAGAGAAAATCAATGGTAAATCTGTTTCAATTTTTTTTAAGAAGTCAAGAACAACGTTAATTTGTTTTTATATACCAAATGGTGTCAAGTACTAATGTTTTCTTCTCTCTCTTTTTTTCGAAGCACGGAGTATCGACCACCACCGGCAATTATTAATCCCTTCGCATTGTAGACTTTCTGAAGGGATTTTTATTTTGGATATATGTCAAAGCAAGCTAAGCTTGAAAATTGAGAAAGGAAATTAGTTAAAATGTGGGATTGTGGATCTCACAAAAGATTTATCAATCAGCAGGTGTTCCCTGCAGCTTGGTGGGGCATGTGGAAGAAGACATATCCGTTTTTTAGGTGAGTTTCTTTTGTCAGAATATCAGCACAATATATTTGAAGGGATTTTAGCGCTGCTTATAAGATCTATATACATATCGTCAGGGATCGAACCTCTAATTAGCATGGTTTTGAAACCCGGACCGGATCAACCGGTTTGAACCAGAAACCGACGAATTGGCCATCAATCCAGTCCGGTTTGTGATTTGCCGTCAGGCCGTCAGCCTGACCCGGGGTCAAACCGGCCAGCCCGGCCGGTTTGCTGGGTTGACCCGGTCACTCTATTTTTTTTTTCAGAATTTTATTAGGATAAAGGTGAAGTTGTTGGATTAGAATGGAATATGAACAATGGAATCTAAATTGTTGGATTAGAATTGTTGCAAAATGTAAATAATGTTATATAAGACATAAGTTATAAGTATATAATTGATTTGGTAATTGTAATTTTGTTAATAATAAAATTTACTATCTGTTGGCAAAAAAAAATAGAATTTACTAAGTTTTTGAAATTTTCAATTTTGGATAGTTTGATTGTGTCAATATGTAATGAGATTTATTTTTTCATTTTTTTATTCCTCACCGGTCTAACCCCGGTTTCACCCACTAACCCTTAACACACTGCCTTGTTCGGTCTGGTCACCGGTTCGGGTTTGATAATCTTGCTAATTGGATACTTAAAGAAGTATTTGTGCTTTTAATTTATAAAACATAACAATCGGTCCTAGCAATAAAAATTTTAAATATGTAGAATTTATTTTTTATTTTGATTCGATTAAGGATGTTAATTAAATTATTTAATATAACATGTCTTTTTAAAATACCTCAATCATCTTTTTTAATAGACCGTCTTTCTTACTTGAATATTGTCAAGGGAGTATCAATAGAAATAATTTGCTAAAACAACTTACAAGAATTAGAAATGCATTATACATTGAGAACAAATACATATCAACTTTTCAATTATATCAAATGTCAAGGATTCAATTGAGTATTACCTTTTTATGTGTCTTTTGATATGATTGTAACCTAAACTTTAACTCAACACAACTTAATCCATATAGTTAATTCAATTGAAACTCAGTTTCTAAACTTTAATTTAATACAAATTAATCTTTATAATTTTAATTATTTTATAATAATCATTTACTTTTTATTATATATATAATTTATTTTTTAAAATATATAGACTAAATTATAAAATAGTTAAAATTATAGTAATTGAATTTCAACCAAATTAAAATCATAAAGATACCAATTCAAAGTTTAAAAAGTGAATAAACTTCCTCGATGAATTAAAAGACCCACTTTCCCTTTTGTTTCATTTAGTTGGTTTAGCATTTCAAGAAAGAATAAAAATTAGTATTTGTTTATTCCTTGGAGGGCTAAAAAAAATCCAGTGAGACAAATATTACATGGGACCCCAATCTGGGGTGGACGAACTTGTCTTGTCAGCCAATCCTAAAGGCATTAAATTAAATATAATAACAACAAAAATAAATAAATGACACACCTAAAAGGAAGAGGAAGAGGGATGACGCGTATAAAGATTTTCCTAAAAAATAGGAAAAATATAATATATAATTTGAAAAATAGGGAAAAAGTTGTCTTCTTTCCTATATTTGTTTTTATTTCCTTTCATGTTTTTTCTCCGCAAAACGAGGCATGAATCAATGGCTGGGGAAAATTTCAGGGACAAAAAATTATATTTGTTCTAATATTAAGTTAAGAAAACAATTTTAAACTTGAAAAATTTACCATCAAATCCCAAATAATCCAATTAATGAAAAAAGGTTCTAAACATTGGTAAAATTACCATAAAATACTAACAGTAGCTGGTCCGGTTGTTATTGATGGCTGGTGAGGTTGTTAATGACAATCAGACGAGCTACTACTGAGACCTGATGGTAATATTGCAAATCTTTAAGACATTTTCTTCATTAATTCCTCTATTTGGGATCTGATAAATTTCCCTTTAATCTTCCAAAAAAAGAAGTTAAAAGATCGACATGTTGCTGTTATAAAAATAGGGGATTTGATAGGAAAGAAATGAGTACGCAAAATAGGTAAGAGAGAATTGGAGAGAGAAAAATGGGAGATTCTTACTCACTTGTATATTTCATATACATGCAATACTTTGTGTTACGACTCTATAGGCATTAAATCCTTCTAACAATTACAATGTCATAAATATAAAAATTAATTCACATTATGATGCCATTTAAAGATATTGGAGGTTATAATCTTTAATCATATGATGGAATCTTAAGAGTCTATGTGATTATGAATATCCATCACTACAATATTTATAAAACTCCCCCTTGAATGTTCATAAACAAATATTATGCCTCGTTAAAACCTAACTAGAAAAAACCCGGTGGGATAAAAAGTTAGTGAAGGAAAAGGAGTGCACAATATATATTAAA
Source organism: Vachellia pachyceras (assembly GCA_025593235.1). Taxonomy (NCBI): domain Eukaryota; kingdom Viridiplantae; phylum Streptophyta; class Magnoliopsida; order Fabales; family Fabaceae; genus Vachellia; species Vachellia pachyceras. Next base: position 4,282 of record JANTPZ010130709.1, read on the forward strand.
GTTATATTATTAAAAATCTTACCAGAAAAATCATATGGGACAAACATTGGTTAAGGAAAATAGCACAACATGATTTTTACTCCCCTTATAACATTACTTTTACTCGACCTGATGACAATATCATTTATTATTATCATTATTATTATTAAAACTTATTTCTTGAATGCGAATGTCGTCAATGATTTTTTATATAGTTGATATTTTTGCATCTGAATTGCACAAATACATTGTTATCAAATCATATGCTACAATATATTTCTCGATCTTATTTTCTATTATTTTTTTGCCGAATCTCGATCTTATTTTCTAGATATGTTAAATAATGGAAAATTTAGTCTTAGGTCCCAAATAAGCAAGTTATTCAAGGAATGATCCCATGGAGGAAAATATTTAATGAGAGGTCCCAATTGATAACATGAGATCCTTGTATTGACAACAGCATACGCTGTGTTAACAACGCCTCATGTTGTTAATGGGACCTCTCATTAAATATTTTCATCCATAGGACCATTACTTAAATAACTTGTTTATTTGAGACCTAATACTAAATTTCCCTTAAATAAATATACCCTTTTACTATATCTTATGAATATGTTGATTTATTCTACACATTTTTAATCAATTATATATATATACTCAAATTCTTTAATCTACACAATATTGAATGCTTTTCTTAGACAGGTTTCCGACGTTACATATCCTTCCATCATTATATTTCATTGTTCATTGAGTCATATGCACAAGCTTTAAAAAATTCAATATGCATATTTTTCATATATTTTATCATGCGAGTAATTATTTTTTATCCACTACAAAATAATATACCTTATACCTCATCATAATTATTATACAATTGTGAAAACCTTTGTTTTCACATAAATGTTCATATGTCTCGTAACAACCTTATATTTCATGCATTTGAACTACTAGTTCATGATTCTCACATATCGAAATGATGCAATAATATTTTATTGCATCTTTTCCTTTTTTCCTTTTGTGTTAGCCAATCAGCATTCTTTCAACCTTTTATGACAGATTCATATATGCAATCCTCATTTCATCACATAATATTATTATCAAAATCATTATCGACAACTTTATCTTTTTTAGTCCCAATTTTCTCATTACGACGTAACTTATCAAAATCTTAATATTACTTTTTAGGTAGTTGAACCTCTCTTGAGGTTTTTGTAATTAGACGTGTCTTGGCATCTTCTGAAGTGTCAATCTCCTCAATATGAGCATTTTAATAATATTCTCATCTTTATTTAAAGTATAATATTTGGAAGTGATTAGTTTATCATACTAATTGGAGCATTTTCAGCTGAAATATGAGATTTACTTGTACTAATTTATGTCAGTAATAACATCTAGCAGATATTCTTCAATTGTTTCATGTATGCAATGTTTGATAAACTTATATTTCATATTGCTACTTTTAAAGTTCTACACGTCATAATAATAACGCATTCAATGTGTTTTCTTTTTCAACAATTCAATTTCTCTTCCTTATGAGAGAAAACTTTGCCAAATGATAACCAACTAATAATGTAGTACAAGTCTCATAAACTTATTTGTTCCCTTTAAAAACACCATTGTTTTATTTCAAGACAAACAAAAAGGATAATTTTACCCAACATTTATCTCTACTTTCTATATAAGTGCATTGTGGTGGATTAATAAGTATAAACATCGTACACTCAAACCTTTAAGAAGAAAAATATATGACTCTTGACCAAAAGTCAATTTCACTTGGAGAATTTTATTGGTTTGATGTGTATAACTGCTGCAATATATCAAGTCAAATATGCCAACACTAAAATGAAAATCTTATTCTCATAAATATTGATCAAACTATATATTGGGACTTTAATAGATGATTATGGATCGTATAATCTAAAAATTATGCACTCATGAACATAATGATTTATTCAAATAATCGTGCATACTTCAAGTTGTAAGCTACTAATAATCACACATGTAATCATATTATAGGTGCATCTATCAAACTTATTGAATATGGTTTACATGCTGGAATATGGTTACTTATAGATGCATCTACCGAACCACTTGAACTTAGATTGAGAGCTTGTTTGACTTCAATTTCTAGAACTTAGGTTTGGTTTCAAAACCTAAATTTTACCCTAAAACATATGTTTTCACCACCAGAAAAATACCATTTAATGACGGAAAAATCCATCACTAAATGTTTTTTTTTTCATAAATTTTTTTTACATTTAACAATGGAAAATATTGACGAACTTCGTTTTAGTGATGAAAAATAGCTATTTAGTGACAGATTTTCAGTTGCTAAATAGTATTTTTCTAGTATTGTTTATCTAAGTACTCACATTTTTTAGAAATGTTATTTTGGATACAAAACTTCGGTTTGAAACCTAAGTTTTTGTAAATACTATTTTCTTGTCAAATCTCACCCTCTCTCATAATAAATTTTCTCATCCCTACTTTTTCTTTTATTCTCTTTCCTCTTTCTTACCTACTTTTTTCCTCAAACTCCGTAAAAGCTAATAACTTTCCAAACACGATATTTTAAAACCTAGATTTTGAAGCCTAAGTTTTACCTCGAAATCCGTAAAAACTATTTTCCAAAATCTATTCTTCCAAACCTACATTTCACTTCATAATCTGTAAAAATTATTCTGAAAATAACTTCCAAACAAATCTTTTACTTTACCCGGTACTTGTAGCCCTCTTAAATAGAGTATTGACGAGAAGGTTGTGTGGGGACTTGGTCAAAGACTATGGCTCCGTTTGGATAGCCCGTTGGAAAAACGGACACAGATTCCGAGGCAATTTATGTGAGAAGAAAAGTGTCTCGGTAAACGTACCCATTATGCCAACGGGCAAAACAAACGGAGCCTATATAATCACGCTTCATCCCCTACCTCCTGGTAAAGTCCCAGCGGCTCACTTTTTGACCAAACACGCCCACCTTCTTGGAGTGATTCCTTTTTTTAACAGTAACTATTGCATTCTATGCTCTAATGATTCATTAAAAAAATAAATATACTACTTAAAAAAATTTATATATGTATTATTTGATTATATAATAAATTAATTTTAAAAAATGATAGAAATGAGTATTTTAAAATGATAATTTAGATTTTTTTTAATTTTAAAAAATTAACTAACCCCTACATCAAGAATTAAAGGTAATACATTTTTAAATAGAATTTGTTGAAGAGTAATCAAATTCTAGAGAAAACAAATAATATAATTTTGCTCAAAACAATAAAGTCCAATAAATTTATTTAAATGCTGGCAAGCAAATAAATTAATTTAAAATACCTCCCTTTCGTTTCCCATTCTCTTTCTCATGTGGAAAAATCATACGTTGAGATTTGGGCATCCACTTGCGTTGAGCTTTCCTTAGGCAATTTCAGGCAAAAAAAAAAAAAAAGCTTTCCTTAGGCAATTATTTATAGTTTAATTATATGACTTATTTTGGCTTGTCCATACCCTAACCATGCGCTCCTAACCTTATTTGATCATATTTATTTTAAAGAAATTAGAATAATCAAAACAAGTACAAACATTAATATAAAATTACACTCGATTTTTAATATAAATTTTTTTAGAGAAATTAAAGAAACTAATTAATTGATATATTTATTATTTTTTAAATTAATTTGTTTAATTTATAAATTGGCATATAATACAATGATAAATATAATTATATGACTTATTTTGGCTTGTCCATACCCTAACCATGCGCTCCTAACCTTATTTGGTCATATTTATTTTAAAGAAATTAGAATAGTCAAAACAAGTACAAACATTAATATAAAATTACACTCGATTTTTAATATAATTTTTTTAGAGAAATTAAAGAAACTAATTAATTGATATATTTATTATTTTTTAAATTAATTTGTTTAATTTATAAATTGGCATATAATACAATGATAAATATAATTATATGACTTATTTTGGCTTGTCCATACCCTAACCATGCGCTCCTAACCTTATTTGGTCATATTTATTTTAAAGAAATTAGAATAGTCAAAACAAGTACAAACATTAATATAAAATTACACTCGATTTTTAATATAATTTTTTTAGAGAAATTAAAGAAACTAATTAATTGATATATTTATTATTTTTTAAATTAATTTGTTTAATTTATAAATTGGCATATAATACAATGATAAATATAATTATATGACTTATTTTGGCTTGTCCATACCCTAACCATGCGCTCCTAACCTTATTTGGTCATATTTATTTTAAAGAAATTAGAATAGTCAAAACAAGTACAAACATTAATATAAAATTACACTCGATTTTTAATATAATTTTTTTAGAGAAATTAAAGAAACTAATTAATTGATATATTTATTATTTTTTAAATTAATTTGTTTAATTTATAAATTGGCATATAATACAATGATAAATATAAGAATTTTAAAATTACGTTATAATTAAGTGATTTATTTTAATTTATTAATCTCCTAAAAATTAACTAGCTCGTATATTAAGAACTGATGGTAGTAATGGTTAAATGAGCATTTGCATTTCATAATCAAATCTAGTTAGAAAAAATAATTTCTTCAACCCTATTTATAAAAATATATTTGTGGAATTCACAAAAATAATAATTGAAATATTTTTATTGGACAAAACACAGATGGTATGGCACTCTAAGAGCATGTAGTATTATGCATCACAAAAAATTCTTACATACTCTTACAGTGACACGTCATCCGTACTCTCTTCAATGATAATATTCAAATTATCATTTTTAATCACATATCCTATAAATTTCTCATGAATAGTTCTCTCTTTCCATAACTTATTATAATATATTTTTGTTGGACTTACAAAAATTATAATTGAAATATTTTCATTCGATTGAGTAAAGATGACATGACACTTCATGAGCATATAAGTATTATGCCTCTAATCTTTTTCTGTATGTTTAAAAATATATATTTCTTACACATTCATTACTTTTAATTAATTTAACTGTTAATTCATTTTCTGTGATTTAAATAATTATTAATATACACAGAGTGTCTCTTTTATGCTACTCCCCCCCCCAAAGAATGAGTTTTGAAAATTGAGAATTTTAATTAGAAGAGGCGACCGAAGAGGGGAAAAAATAAATGAAATAACGAAAATGGAAAACAACTTCGAATCCAACGAACGGTGGAAAGGGACCGTAGCGAACATGGTGGGTGGTCCCTACAAAGCATTGTGCGGTGAGATGTACGCCGCAAGCACCGGCCAGGCCAGGCCAGCCCACCGCCCGCCCGCTCCTTGTTGAGCCAATAAAAAACCTACTCTCTTCTTTTGAAGCCTCGCCTCCCTTTTCTCTCTCCAAGGATCTCGCTCATCCTCCAATTTCGTTCTCTCCATTTCGTTGACATCCTCGCAGGTATACATAGCTTAATCACTTTCATGTTGAGCCCCCGTTTTCCCAGATCTGCGATCCAACTCGCACCCCCATTTCAGATCTGTTGTTGTATAATTGTTCAAGGTTCAATTTTTGCACTTGCCTTGGTTGTTTAGGTGCTAGATACTGCTTTACTTGTCCTTTTTATCTTTTAGATCCCTCATTTCTGCCTCCATTTTTTGTCCATGAATTTTTTTCTGCTTATGGGGATTTTCTTTTCATGTTTGAATCCGCAAGTTTTGGATCTTTCTTTTCTCTTGTAGTTTCCATTGCCTATGGGTTACTTGGTTTTCTGACAATCAGATCTGGATTGGCTTGATCTTTAAGCTATATCTTATCGGTTGCTCTGGGATGGCTAACAAATTTGTTCATTTTCACCTTTGATTGGATCTTTCAATGGTTTGTTTGATCTTAAATATTTCATTAGAATTTGGATCATCGATTGTGGAATGATAATCTCTATGACTTATTAGATCTTGGTGGCTTCTAGATATTCGAGTCTTATTTTGCCTTTGATCTCTAGTTTGCCTGCTGTTTTTTGGCTTTACATGTCTATTGTCTAAATAAATGATAGATAATAACGCTTTGATTCCTCTATATGACCCTGTCACTGACTTCCTCTATCTATATTATTCTTGTTGCTACCTCAATATGCATTAATGTAGTGTAAGAGTATTTCTTTACTTTATAATAGAATACACCCATGCCTCGTCATTTTTCTGATTCCACCATACATTTTGCCCATTTGGTTAATTGAATTTATACAGTTGTTTGTTCCTCATGATTTCCCAGGAACTAACGTAGAGGTTTTGGCATCATAATAGGTGCATGCCTGTTTTTTTTTAAGTTGTTTTGCACCCTTGTGCCTTTATCTTTGCTTTACTTTGTAGAATTGTGACTTTTGAATTATTAGATTGTCATTTTTCTTAGTTGTTATGAAGATTTGAATGGATCACCATATAAAGCATTTTCTGAGAAAAATATCCGTTGTCTGCATTCTTTAGGGAAGGCTGCCCTGGTTTATACTTGCAACAAAACACTGTTGTAATAACATTTTATATTTTCTTCTTCCATTCTACAGGGAAGCCACCATGGTTGATCAGGTTCAGCACCCTACTGTTGTTGAGAAGGTTGCAAGCCAGCTCCACCTCCGCTATGGTGTATCACCTAGCATGCAGAGTTATGATGGCAGTTTCCATAGGCCTGCTGTATACCAGAGGCGCTCTTTTGGAAACTACTCAAATGCTGCGTTGCAGTATCCTGTGATGCCTGCATGCAGAGCTACTACTGATCTCTCATCCGTTCCAACAACTGCCTCCCCTATCTTTGTTGCAGCTCCAGCAGAGAAAGGAAACTTTCTTATTGACTTTCTCATGGGTGGTGTTTCAGCAGCTGTATCCAAGACTGCTGCCGCCCCCATTGAACGTGTCAAGCTTTTGATCCAGAACCAGGATGAGATGATCAAATCCGGTAGGCTTTCTGAGCCCTACAAGGGTATTGGTGATTGCTTTAGTAGAACAATGAAGGATGAAGGTGTTGTTTCCCTATGGAGAGGTAACACTGCCAATGTCATCCGTTATTTCCCCACGCAGGTTAGTCTACAAGCAGCCATTGATAGTTTCTTCCATTTCATTTTGGTTTAATGAGAGTGATGCTAATGCTGCAACTGAACCAAAATTGCAGGCTTTGAACTTTGCCTTCAAGGATTACTTCAAGAGGCTCTTCAACTTCAAGAAGGACAAGGATGGGTACTGGAAGTGGTTTGCTGGAAACTTGGCCTCTGGAGGTGCTGCTGGTGCATCATCTCTTCTGTTTGTTTACTCCCTTGATTATGCTCGTACCCGTCTGGCTAATGATGCAAAGGCTGCAAAGAAGGGAGGAGAAAGGCAATTCAATGGACTTGTTGATGTCTACAGAAAGACATTGGCATCTGATGGTATTGCTGGACTTTACCGTGGTTTCAACATCTCATGTGTTGGAATCATTGTGTACCGTGGTCTCTACTTTGGAATGTACGATTCTCTGAAGCCAGTTCTTCTCACCGGAAAATTGCATGTTAGTTCTCAACCTTTCTTCTTGCATTACTTTGCTGACACCATCTCATCTGTCATATGTTAGGCTCAAGGGGGTTGAAAAGCTTTCCTTAATCCTTGTAGTTTGACAAGCTTACATTACTATTCAAAGTTTATCTGATATTTCTTATCTAGACCCAGAAGTATCTGATCTTTACCTTCTGATGATGCACTGAAACCTTTGGTCTATTTACTTTGTTGTTGATGATTGCAGGATAGCTTCTTTGCTAGCTTTGCCCTCGGATGGCTCATCACCAATGGTGCAGGTCTGGCATCATACCCAATTGACACAGTTAGAAGAAGAATGATGATGACCTCCGGAGAAGCTGTGAAATACAAGAGCTCCATGGATGCATTCTCTCAAATCCTGAAGAACGAGGGTGCCAAGTCACTGTTCAAGGGAGCTGGTGCAAACATCCTCCGTGCTGTTGCCGGTGCTGGTGTGCTCGCCGGGTATGATAAGTTGCAGGTCTTAGTTTTCGGAAAGAAGTACGGTTCTGGTGGTGCTTAGTTTCAGTAATATGCATTTTTAGTAAGTTTTAGATGGTGATGAAAATGGTTGAGCTCTCAGAGAATTGTTGACTAATTGCTGCGGCAAGTTTTTGGTTAATAATTTTATTCAATGGGAGATGAATCCCAGAACAAAAGGTTACAATTTTGGATCAAAATTCTGGTCCTTTAAACATGATTTATTTGAGTGGCAGGAAAATTAACTGCCACTCATAGTTTTTCTTTAGATGGTTTTACACATTGTTCTCCAGTCATCTCTTGTCATTCGTAGAATAAAATGCTTCTAAGCCTTTTTATTCGATTATCTGGTGAAGGTTAGTATGATTTCATTGTTGATTTATGATGGGAAAATATTTATTTTGGATGAGTTTATATTCATACCCACGCAGTGGGAATAATGCTTTGTTATTTTTGGATAAATTTATACTGATTGAATTATTGAAATATACTTTTTTTATATCATTGCAAATAAATTTATTCTTGTTACATGTATACTTGAAATGATTATTACTCGTCCTTCTGGATTAAAGAAAGGCATGACCATATAGTCTTTGGGTATTTTTCTGGAAAGGAATGTTAGCTGCAACATTTAAAAAGTCTGCGAATGCATTCATGATAATACAGTTAAAATTTGCTTGAATAATTGAAGACAATATATGAAGATGCTTTTGAGCTTGTTTGGGAGTTAGGTTTGAAACCTAGGTTTCACAGATTCTGAGGTAAAATCTAGGTTTTGAAAAGTGATTTATATTTGGGAAGTTATAGCTTTTACGGATTCCGAAGCAAAAAAGTAAGAAAGGGTGGGTAGGAAGGAGGAAAGTAAGAAAGAGAAAGAGAGAAAAAGTAAGAAAAAGGAAAGAGAAAAAAGTAGTAAAAAGAGAGTATGAAAGAGAAAATTTAGGTTTGAAACCTAGGTTTTGAAACCTAAGTTTCAAAAAATTGAAACCAAACGAGCCCTTAATCTTTCGTTTTGTAGCAGTATTGGGAATGCAGGGAATGCAGGGCAACCCATTGTAGCTGAGCCCCTTTTTTTACTGGCTGCCATTTAAACAGCCCGGGTCGTTACCCGTCAGCCCTCTACTTTTTTCCAATTTTTTCTATTATTTTAGTGAATTTTTTTTAAAAAATAATACAACAAATTTATATCAAATTTATTAAGTTTATTTGATTTTTCAGAATAAAAATACAATACATCTCTAAAAAATATAACCAACAATATGTACAATACAAACACATAATACATAATCAATAATTTTCAAAGTAAATATGCATTTAAGATAAAATGATAAGGTTTAAAACAATATTTGAAGCTATTGAAACATCATACACATCCTAATAAAAAATAAATGGTTTAATATTTTTTTTGAAAAAACGGGCCGACCCACCTTAGCCTACGGGCCAAACAGACCCGTTTTGTTACGCGCTACCAAAATGGCAGCCTGAACCCTGCTCAACCCGTAGGTTAACGGGCTCAACCTGCAGGCTAAAGCCGTTTTTCAGCTCTATTTTGTAGTATTTTGAAGTGGGAAAAAAAGTTTACGGCTATCAAATTTATTGCTTTTTTTCTATTGAAAGTCCAAAAAGAAAGGCCTTTCTCTAGTAAAAAAAAAGAGAGAAAGGTCTTTCTAAACAGGATTTCTTTTGAGAATTGAATCATTCATCGTTAGAATTTAGCTCTCTTTTTATGGGGAAAACAATGAATTAAGTTCTCGGGATAAGCTAAATACGAGTGAGCAAGTTAACAGAGGAGAAAGCATTTTCCTACTATTTTTAATATTTCCAAATCATACAACAGATTTTTTTTGTGAAAAAACATATAACGTAATTTTTATGGTAAAAAAAATCATGAGGGAATTAAAATGCATGGAAAAAAATAGATGCTGATCTGATTAATAAGAATATATTCATATCTATCAAAGGCAAAAATCCAAAAGCTACTTTCTATCATAATTTTCTTGTAGAATACTTTAGGTTGAAAGAATCTAATCGTAGTGTCTTTTATAAATAAAAATCTAGAAACAAATTCTTCTAGCTCACCAATTTTGTGTTTTAATTTTTTAACATTTATTTATTTTTTGTTTCTGTACAAGTTGGTATAATATTCATATCAAGTAGCCAAAGAAGTTAGCTCTTAAATTTAATATTATTTTTTAAGGGGAATAATCTCTCAATAAAAATCATTAAATGGAATAAAACTTTGGAAAATTTACCATCAGGTCCCAAGTAACCCAATTAATGAACAAAAGGTCCTAAAGATTGGTAAAATTACCATCAGGTCCAAACTTTAGCTGGTCCAATTGTTATTAACGGCTAGTGAGATTGTTTATGACAATCAGATCAACTACTACTGGGATCTGATGGTAATTTTACAAATCTTTAAAATATTTTATTCATTAATTTTTTTATTTGGGATCTGATTATAAATTTCCCTAAAACTTTAATCAAGTTGACCGTCTAGATGCAACAAATCTCCTGCTGCTTTTGCTTGATCTTTGACCTTCTTTTCAAAATGTTTATTGATTTGTGTGTCTCTCTATCATCCTCTACTTGGTTTGTGTTGTGTGGGTTCCAAGAGACAAACGCATTTAAATGGACTAAGAAAAAGAAAAAGAGAAATCAATTCCTTGCTTACGAAGAATTAGTTAAAGTGAATCAGAGGAAATACTACCACACTACTCACTCTAATCCTTTTCATAAGCAAAAACCACCTAAATAATGCAAAACAAGTTAACGGTTAAAATCAGTTAAAACAATGAATAGCCTTATATGTGAAGATGATGAGTTAGAGAGAGAATAAGTGTGAAAAAATATAAGAGAGAATGAGTGGAGAGAAATGACATAGACATGAGATTAATTGGAGATAAAGATGGAAAAATGTGTATTAAACTTTTAGATAAAAAATGTTGCTTATAAATATAACAAGAGGGAGTAATATATAAAGGTGCATTCATCTAATTACATGTACAAGTCACTTTTAACATATTTTACTAAAATTAAGAAAGCCTTTAAACCTTATTAATTGTTTTAAAATTCTATAACTTTCAAACTTTACTTCTATTTATTATAAATTATACATCATAGGAATATAATTTACATAATAAAAAATGAAAGTAAAATTGTACTACATTCATATAAAAAGTTTAATTTAATGATGTGTCTTATAAACAAAATAAAAAAAATCATTATCTATTTGCCTTATAAATAGGATTAAGGGAGTATGTATGTGAGCACTCGCATACACTACTACGGTCCTTATTATACTTCCCCCTATCCATTTTTTAAGACATTTTCTAAAACCTATATTTTTTGCCCTTTATATAGGGTTTATCCATGATGACATTGGAAAAGCATGTTCACGAAGATAAGACAAAACTCATTTTACGTACTTATCTCATATATCGTAAATTATATTAAAAAATAGTTTTTATTGTTAATATAAATAGGCACACAATATGCTCTTATGGTTTAATTTAATAAGCATTACATATTTTATTTCGTATATGCTCATATTTAATATGAGTAGCAAGAGTGAGAGGGTATAAATTAATACGATTTTAGTTTAAAAAGAGTAAAATTGAAATTTGCAAATAAATTTAGGGTTTGTTTGGAAACCAATTCTAGAATTTAGGTTTGGTTTCAAAATCTAGGTTTTACCTCAAAACCGAGGTTTTGTCCAAGCAAATTTTTTTTTTCTCAAAAGCTATTTTGGTTACAAAACCTCAGTTTGAAACCTAGGTTTTCTCTTTTCTACTTTTTCCTCTTTCCTCTTTTCTACTTGTTCTTTCTTTCTCTTTCCTCTTTCCTACCCACTTTTTTGCTTTGGAATCCGTAAAAGCTAATAACTTCCCAAACATAAATTATTTTTCAAAACCTAGGTTTTGCTGCGGAATCTGTAAAAGCTATTTTCCAAAATCTATTCTTCAAAACCTAAGTTTTATTTCGGAATCTGTAAAAGCTATTTTCAAAATCACATCCAAACAAGCTCTTGATGTATCTAACCATTCTAACTAAGTCAAATGCATACTAATAAAAATAAGATTGTTGTCCAAGACCTAACCAGCCATGGCGAACCAGTGAGAGTATCATCAATCACTATGAAGAAGGGCATCGCCTCTGCCAGTGAAGTTGTGGATATTTCACTCTGCAAAACAACATCAAGCATCGTGGTGAATGATCAAAGTTTGTGATTCTTTCAAGATTTACAAATCTCATATTGCACAAACGTGAGTTGAATCTAACAAAAATGATCGATCATTCACAATGCAGTAGACCAATATTTAAATGTTTATTAGAATTGGTGCATGCATATTGCGTCTGACAGTGCTTCAAACAATATTATTGACCGAAAAATACATGTACTTAATAAAAAAAGGAAAGAAATACGAGTTTGCGAGTGCATGTAGGTTTGAACTTTGGATCATTGAGTTTCAAATATAAATTTCAACTATTAAAATTATGCAATTCGAAAAGATTGGTTAAAATTTGTTAAAGACAATAAATAAGTAAAATGATAATTTATTTTCTTAAAACACCCTTATTTATAGAGAGAGAATGGGAGAGATAAAGAGTAGAAAGATACATAATTAGTTTGGTGTAAAAATGAAAAAAAAATTTATTAAATGATAAAATAAAATCAAATTATAGCCTATATAGAGAAAACCAAATCTCCTCACAAACTGAAGCTTATATTTTGAATGGTAGGGAATAGTTAGATTGTTAAGCAGAATTCCTTTACACATTAGACAAGCAAATTTGGAGTTTTGAAATGTCAATCCAAACAAGCACAAGGGCTTGAATGGGATGGCATTTAAGAAATACATTGATACTAACTAACATAAACCTCTTTCGTATACTTATTTTGTAAACTGTAATTTACATTGGAAAAATAGATTCCATCGTTATTCAAACTGACACAGAGTATATTGATGATGATGGCTATTATTATTAAAAGATGTTAATGTGCCTGTTTGGGAGAGCGTTTGAGCTCCCCAAACACATGTTTAACAGTGTTTTTTGCAAATCGATTTACCTTATAAACCGTAAAAGCACTTCTCCACATCTTTCCCAAACGGGTAAGATAGAGCGTTTGACTAATACTATATATTTTTTTGTCTTTATCATAATTTCATATGAACTAGTTCTCATTTGGGCAAAAAAAAATCTACTAATTCTCACGTATATGTAAGATATGATTAAGTCATGACGTATGTTTTTTAAATCTGTCTTTATTAAAGAATGTGAATTGAAAAAATATGCTAAATAATCATTAATAATCCTCTAAGGGCTTGTTTGTCATTACTTCATGAAACATAGGTTTGGTTTCAAAACCTAGGTTTTACCGTAAAATCTAGGTTTTGTCTAAGTATAAATTTTTTTCTGAAAAGCTATTTTGGTTACAAAACCTCGGTTTAAAACCTAAGGCCCCGTTCGGGATGGTTTTAAGTTTTAAGTTTCAAAATTTTTAAAAACAGAAACTAGTTTATGTTTTAGTTTTTTGTTTTAGGTATTTTTTGTTTCCAATTTGAAAAAGGTGTTGTGAATTAGAAATAGGTAAGGTAGGTCAAATCAACTATGCTACCATCAAATAATGAAAAAATAATAAAAAATAAAAAATTTGAAATAAAAATATAAAAATGATAGAATTAACATCAAGTAGTATCAATAATGAGGGCCAGCTTGCTAACCCCTTCCCTATTGGCGGGCTGCAACCACCACTGGCGGGTTAGCGAGCTGCCAACATATATATTTTTTATTTTTTAAAAATTAAATTTTTGTTTTTGCTTTTTTCCTAATTTTTTCATAAGATTGTATAGTCATATCATATTAATTGCCTCATATGATTCATTTTCTACTAATAAATTTTCAATAATGACTTTTTTTTCATGTTTTAAAACAAAAATATAAATATTTATGTATTGTTATAATTTTAAATATAATATTATAGAAAGTTGATATGAAAAATAAAATATTATATACTATTTTTGAATGTATTAAGTATTATTTATCATACTTTGAAAAAATATTGAGATGAAAAAGGTAAGAAAAATATATAATATATTATTTTTAAAATAATTTTTTTTTTAAAAAAGGCGTGGAGAGCTAGAGCCAACCCGCCACCTGTAATAAGGGCGGGACGAGGATTGGGGTTAGAGTCAACAGAGGCTGGATTCGTTATCTGTTCAGGTGGTGTGGTGGGCTTGGATTTGTTGCAGAAGCCAATGGCATAGGAGGAGTAGGGTTCGAATAAGGTGGAATCGAAGTCGGAGGAGCGGAAACGGAGCCAAGTTGGGAGTGGGAGAGGCAAAATTGGGGGGTGGGAAAGGTGATGACGGTTGAGTGAGAGATGATGGAGATGGAAGGAGAAATGTCGTTGGGAAGGGAAATAAATTTTTCAAAACTAAAACTAAAATCTGAAAACCTTTTTTTGTGGTTTTCAAATCTGAATAAAATCTGTTTTGAAATTGTGTTAAAAACCAACTCAAACCCATTTTCGCCAAACACGTTTTGTTTTCAAAATTGCATTTTAAAACCAAAAATCAAAAATTCAGCACCACCCCGAACGGGCCCTAAGTTTTCTTTTTCATACTTTTTCCTCTTTCATATTTCCTACTTTTTTCCTTCTTACTCTTTTCTCTTTCCTATTTTTTTTCTTTCTTTCTCTTTCATCTTTCTTACTTTCTCTTTCTTCTCTCTCTTTCATACTTTTCATTGTTTCTCTTTCCTCTTTCCTACCCACTTTTTTACCTTGAAATCCGTAAAAACTAATAACTTTCTAAACATAAATCACTTTTCAAAACCTAAGTTTTGCCTCGGAATCTGTAAAAGCTATTTTCCAAAATCTAGGTTTTGCCTCAGAATCTGTGAAAACTATTTTCAAAATAGTTTCCAAACAAACCCTAAATAAACTTATATTTAGGAAAAAAAACTTGTACTGCAGTGAACTTATAGTAAAGACGAGTGATATATATTTCTTCTTCATTCATTTTATTTTAACATTAAAATTATATGTATTTACTAGGAAAAAAATCTAGTTAGTAAGATGACTAATTTTGATTCGGATATTATATTCAGCTTGAATATTATTTAGCTATCTTGAAGATTTTCCCCACTATTAATAAGATTAAACTCCCTCGACTTTGATTAAGAATTAAGGATTTTTTTTTGCACTCAATAACCATTAGTAGAACCATTCAATGATTAGTTAATAATAGTGAGTTTAAATCTTATCATCAATACATCAAGTTGACAATTACTGGTCATTTTTGCCATAACGTTAAAAAATCACATTCATGTCAATTAAGATAAAATTAATTTATCATACTTATATCGTAGATCGTAAATTATATTAAAAAAATAGATTCAACCATTAATTTAAACATACCCAATATATGAGCATTTCTATTAGTTAGCTTTTTCTAGAGAATAATATTACCTATTCAAAACTAACCCCTTGTGTATACTTTTATAATTTCGGACTAGAGATTTCAAAAATTAAACTGTCTAACACCGGTAGTGATAAGAGATCTTTTTTTAAAAGGGAAAAAAAATCTTATGGACATTCAAACACAACTTTGGAATACTCCAAATTATTAACTTCAGTTGAAGTAGGATGTTGTATTTGCTATTACTCCCTTCCGTCCTAAACATGAATCTGTGTTTACATTGGGTTATAGCCATGTTTTTAATCATGCTTGAAAAAGTTAAACGTGCGTTCAACAGTATTTTTCCGTAAAATAAGATAATCTCCTTCACATATTTATTTCGTAAATGGTAAAAATATTTCTCGACTGCCGTTCCCAAACGGGCTCTATAACTTGGTCTTATGTTTAATAACGGATGAAATATTATACAATTTGAGAGTAAAAGTAATAATCTAACCATATGGACCTGAATCTAGTAAAAGATGATAGCCCCTTGTGTGTTGATCAATGTGTAGTAACAATTATTTAATGGTAGAAACCCAATTGAGGAATTAAATCATAGTCGAATTATGGCGTTTGAGCGTCTGCTCTACTGAAGGTGGTAAATTGTTCAATTCTCAACAGGACAATTGCTAAGGGGGAGATTGTTGGTCAAGGTGTGACAATAATGTCCCATGGCAGAGGCCCAATTGAGGGGTCAAGTCATAGTCGAACCATGGTGCTTGGGCATATGCTCTATTGAGGGTTAAGAAAATAGAGGTGCGCCCTGACTAACAGCTATAACTTTTGGCCTAGTGATAAACGCTTGATCCTATGACCTTGTGAATCAAGGTTTGAATTTTCATTAGTTGAGATACCCATATTGTTATTGCAAATTGAAGAAATAATACCGCAATTTGCTGAATGAGACAAATGAATCTAAGAGCTTATTTGGATGTAAGGTTGAAAATAGCTTTTACAGATTTCGAGGTAAAACCTAGGTTTTGAAGAATAGATTTTGGAAAATAGCTTTTACAGATTCCGAGGCAAAACCTAGGTTTTGAAAAGTGATTTATGTTTGGGAAGTTATTGTGCCTGTTTGGGAAGCCATTTTCCCAAACGGTGCACGTAAGCAGAGACAAAACCATCTCGAAATCTGTAAAAACCATCTCGAAATTCATAAAAACCATCTTGAAATCCGTAAAACCATCTCGAAATTCCCAAAATGCCTCAAAATTTGCAAAATCCATTTTCCCAACAGAGTTCCCAAACAAGCACATTAGCTTTTACGGATTTCGAGGCAAAAAAGTGGGTAGGAAAGAAGAAAGTAGGAAAGAGAAAAGAGGAAAAGTAGGAAAGAGAAAACTTAGGTTTCAAACTGAGGTTTTGTAACCAAAATAGCTTTTGGGTAAAAAAGTTTTGTTTGGACAAAATCTCGATTTTGAGGTAAAACCTAGGTTTTGAAACCAAACATATGTTTTAGATTGGGTTGCCAAACAAGCCCTAAAACGGAAAATGGCAATTTCAACCTGAAGTTGAACAGAAGTAAATTAAAACGCAAATTACCCATTCAAATATAATTAAAGGAAATAAAATTTAATTGTTTAAGATAAGAAGAATAAGGCTTAAAGTTTGAAAAAGTTTCACCTAATGATGGTTGATAAATAGGTTAATTAGTTAGCAAATTGCTTTTATTAGAACCAACCATCAAAAGCGAAGCATAACTAACCACACAATAGTTTTTGTGTACATTAGTATATTATTATTATTACTATCCCTTTCCATTAACAAGAATTAAGCTTTATGTATTTTTATGATCATTATTATTTGAATTTTGACAAATTGAAATTTAATTCAATAGTGATTTAAAATAAAAACAAATGATTTTTTAAACAATTTTTGTAATAATATAAAAATAGCAGTGTTTTTGTCTTTAAATATATGGCATTTGAAATAATTTCTAATTGAAAATTGATATTTCTGAAGTCAAATGTAAGCAATTTTTCTGAAATATATACTTCTTTTCATTTATAAGATTTGAGCTTTGTGCATGTTTGGGAAAAAAAATTTCTAACGGTGCACACAAGTCAAGACAAAAAATCTTGAAATACGTAAAAAATATCTTAATATCCATAAAATCATTTTAAAATCCGTAAAATAATCTCAGAATCTATAAATTCCTTTCTCACAACGGATTCCCAAACCTATTGGCTTAAAATTCTTAAAAAATTACAATTACCTTGATAATGAAATTCTCAGAAAATACAATTTTTATAGTTGGTACAAGAGGAGGAAACTTATGCTTGTGATATAATTTGTTTCAATAAAATTAGAACAGCTTCATTCTAAATTTTAAAATAAGTGAAAAATGATAATATAAAAGATTACTGATATGATCATCGCTATGGTCTAATTTAATAACTAAAAAATAGTATTTTATGTAACCTTAACTAAATTATTTTATATTTATCTAATACATGATATTGTTAATAAATTTAAATTTAAACATTATCAATTTTAGGAATGTTCCACCTTATTTTAGGAATGATATCCAATCGCTTAAATTGACCTAACAATTATTAGTTTCATAAGTTATCTGTAATAAAATAATAATTAAGCATGTTTTTCATGTATTACAAGGAATATGATATGAATATTTAAAAAAAAGAGCTGAGTAATACTTATAAATATTATTATCGCTTGATGTATTTACTTAAAATTGAGATGGACGTGTTATGTAACAATTAAATAAACATAAAAACTTCTAAATATGTATAAAATTATATATTTTTTAAAATATCATTGAACAAGAGTACAAATTTGTTAATAGAATTTAATAATAAACCAGAAAATACAATATTGGTTGGTAATCAGGTGGCAAATCAAATCTTTGACCGGTTTTTAACGAGAATTGTTGATTTTACAAGTCATGCAAAGACAATCTGTCTAGTCTCTGCACCAATGTGACTGCTCTTTACACACATATATATAGACACATATATGAGCAAAATTAACCAGAGACCTCAAACAACAGAATTAACTATAAAATAATTTTAAAGGTTCACAAAATTACCATAAGATTTCAGAAGTAGCTGTCGAGGTTGTTAAGCAGTTACTCCTGGGACCTTATGGTAATTTTGTGAATCTTTGAAACCATTTTGTGATTAATTCTGTTGTTTGGGATTTCTGGATAATTTTCCCTATATACATATAGGGCTTGTTTGGGGAGGCCGAATGCCTCCCAAAATCCATTTTCACATAAGCCGAGACAAAACTCCTCTCACATATTTACCTCAGAATCTGTTATCGTTCTCCCAACAGAATTTCCAAACACATTCATAATTGCCCACTTACCATTACTTGCTGACTCTTGTTTTAATTTAAGCCCTTCTATTTTTAGTATGAAAAACCACATATATGTAAGAACTTGAAGTCTCTCAGCTAAAATATATTTGTATCATAAAATAAATATTTTAATTTATGGAATTTAATTAAAAAATCGGATTTCTTATTGTTTGTAAATTTATAACATCCTACACACCATTTAAAGATAGTGAAATTTTGTAAAATACAAGTCCACATAATAAAATACATAAAATCTAACAACATGGGGTTGTATGGCGACAAATGATAGTTCCTCGTAACATGATAAACCAATATTTAAATTTTCATTGAAAGAGATGCAAACCAATGTTTGAATTTATGCAGAGGTACCCTTATTTAGTATCAGATAATGTCTTACAATAGGTATATACATATTAGAAAACATAAAAAAAGTTTAAGCAATCACCTATGACAAATTAGGGCATGCTTCAATGAGAAAATTGCAATATTTTGCAGGGTCTCCGGTTCGATGTGTAGCTACTCACTAAATGTGATCATATCTTTTAATAAATACTTGAATCTTAATATGCCATATTGAAAGGGATTAATCCCTCTTATTAAACCATCAGAATAATTTAATTTATTTCTAGAGAAATTTATCATCAGGTTTCAAATAGAGAAATTAATAAATAAAAAGTTTCAAAAATTGGTAAAAATACCATCAGGTCCCAACAGTAGTTAGTCTGGTTATCATTAACAACCTCATCAGCCGTCAATAACAACCAGACTAGCTACTACTGGAAGCTGATGACAATTTTACCAATTTTTAGAACCTTTTGTTTATTAATTTTTCTTGTTGGAACCTGATTATAAATTTCTTTTTATTTCTAATTGTGTTAAAATTGAACATATTTTTATGTTAAGAAAAAATTAAACATACTTTTAAACTCCAGGTTATTTTGATTTCCATTTCCATGAAAATACATCCAACTAGCAAATTAAAAGGAGTCCAAGTGTCGTCGTTTAGTTACTCTTCATCTGGCGTGTCTCTGAATGTCAGCATGAAAGAAAGCGCCACCAAAACAATAAGAGAGAAAGTCGGATGAGAGAGAAACAAAGCCTAAGACCAGAACCGAAACCAAGGCACGACAAAACAAAACTGCAAGTGAGCCACCTCTCATCGATAATCCCCCCCCCCAAAACACTCTTTCCTTTCTTCCTTTCCTTCTTCTACTCTCGACTTGGGTTCTCGTAATTCCGTAGATTGAGTTTTTTTTTTCACACTCCAGGACTTCTCTGATTCGTTGCTCTGTGCTTTTTTCTTCTCCTTCGATTCTCGTGACGCTTTGCTCGGAATGTGAAGAAGGTAAGGCATGTGTGAAAATTTTGGTCTCTATTTCATTACTCTGGAATCTGAGGAAAATGCATTGTGTAAGCGTAGTTGTGGAGTTTGTGCTTTTGCTTGTCAATTTTCGTAGAAATGCCATGAGAATCCGAGGCAAATTTTTTAAAAAGCTGGTGAGAATCTCGTGTGACCTGTAAGCTTCTCTCATGGATTACGCTCCTGGAAACTGAACAATGTGCGTCAAATGAAATGTGAGAGAAGGTTCAGATCACGGATTTTGATATCGTTGCTTTTGGTTTTCTTTTGCTGTAAATCGAACGGAGTTTTAACTGAAATTTTCTGTTTGATTATTTACGCTTCTTTCGACCGACTGGTGATAGTTCGAGAGAAGCACGTAGTATTTCCTCAAGATGTGTGTGGTGACAGTTTTTTTATCTCTGAATTCGGGGAAGTCAGAAAATGCCTTTGATTGGTTCTAACATGTCGAACCTGTCTTTTCAGGATTGTTGAAGCTACCACGCACTGCATTCTGTTGAATTCAAAAGAGCTTGACCGTGTAAGGGAGATGAGTTATATAACTTTCCTCTTCTTGTTTTAAACTTGTCGATATCTGTTGATTTGCTTCCTAATTTCTTAAAATCAATATTTAACGTTCGATTATTTTGTGATTTTTATTTTTGCATTTTCGCAGTTCTCTTGACAGCATCTTTTCAATATTAACGATAATAGACCGATGGAGGTGCATTACGCAGATACGGGCTTTCCTTATACTGTTACTGAAAGCTTCATGGGCTTCTTTGAAGGTATCACGTATGAACCAGCAAATTGTCTCCACCCCGGATCCGTGCCTGATCAGGTTTTACTACCTCTTTTGTCAGACCTCTCTAGCTAGTTCTGTAAATTCCATTAATGCCCTAGAATGCGATTCTGGGTGTAAATTGTTTTGGCAAGAAGTTTTAGCTTGATACTATCCATGAATGAATTGGCCCCAAAAATTGCTGCCATGAATACCAAACATGGGTGATGAGGACTGAGATGAAAACACTACTGTTGAGTTAGTTTTCTTTTATGTATAATCTTAAATTCTTAGAAGGCTATAGAATAGGGATTCGTGATATGAATAATATTTAGAGATTTTAGGATACATGAATAAGTTAGGATTGTTCGGTTTCGGATTATTTCTATTGATAAAATATACCAATGGTTCTATTTCTCTCCCGTAAATTTTTCTTCTCTCCTTCTTTCTTCCTGTTCTGTATCAGCGCCTTGTTATAGGAAGCCAGTAATTTGTTTTTCCTAAGTTGAAGTCTAGTCTTGTATGTTCTTCTGTATTTTTAGTAAATCATCAAAAAGTTTGACACAGTAATAGAAACGGTTGCTTCTTTGAGTTCAACTGCTATTGTATTTGTATATGGATGATGCTTATCAGAAGCTATCCTGTGACACAGTAACATTTCTGTCCGTACGATTGATGTGTGTCTACACATTTGAATTGGTATCTCTTTTGTTACATCATACCTTGTTCAATGGAACACGTTCATGGCATCTTGTCAATTACCATATGTTGTCTGTGCAGGAAAGTGCCCACTGGATGGTGAATATGAGCCCATATAAATATGACATGTCTGGCCCTTTGTGTCCACCTTATTTTGGTTATCCCGAATATATCCTGCCCTTTCCAAGGATGGAGGTCAACAGGGGACAGTGGGAAAGCCCTTCAACAATGACCATCGAGGAGCCTGCCACAACAGACTCTTTGTCCAGAAGAGATGGAGTTGCTGGCATGCAGACTATTCACGAAGAATGTTGGTTCAAACTTCTTATTTCATTCTTTATGTATGCATGAACTAATGATCATATGGGGGGAGGATTTCCAAACTTTTGCAATTTAATACACTGAATTTTATGAAAATTGTGTTATAGCATTTCTCATTTTGTGTTTTCTTTTGCAGGCAGCCCTAATCATCAAGATTCCCCTGGAACTCAGGTAGGTAACTTCCTTGTGAATTGGGCTGATTTGGGGCTTTAGGTAAGTAATTTCTTATTTAAAATTTTACTGTCTCTAAGGTATGAGCACTGGAACCCTAAATTTGAAAAATAAAAAACAATTTAATGGTTGGCTCAGCATGGCATTACAAACTTCCATCACAAAACATATTCTATCAATCCAGCCTCCACACTTGTTCGAATAAAGTATTTATTTATCAATAAATCTTTCGTTTTTTACATACCTGTTGAATGGACATCCCCCTCTGAACTATGCAGTCAAGACTGTCTTGACTGAATATGAGAATATTTATAGAGCTATATATGCTAGACTTATAAGGATAGCCTACAGCATACAACAACAACAAGAAGAAGCCTTATTCCTCTACATTACTCGTAAAGCATAGTTCCAATAAATCGGTTGATCATGATAAAGCAGATACCAGAGTGTGGCCTTTCACTTATTATTCCTTACCTTGACCTCTGACTATTAACAGACATTTATGACATTTTTAAATGATTCTACATGACGGAATTTTTACTTCCACTGTGATTCTTATTTTTAAATCATTTTCCTTTTCTTCTATGACTTTGCTTACTCCTCTCTCTTGTAGATTTTTTAGCAACAAAAGGCAGTAATATTATGTCCAAGATGCACTATCTACTTAATTTTCCTCTTACAAATTTGTATTTTTGGGTCATAAAAGCTACGTGTTTTCAAGATGATTCAACATATTTGTGATGTTTATAAATAAAATGGAAATAATCTCATGAATATGATGTAGGAATTCTTTATACTGATTTTTTTTTTTTTTACTGAGTACAGTATGCTTTCTAACTCACTATAAGATCCGGAAACTTTGGTTTAGTTTATCAGAAATAAGATAGAGATAGGGTTGCAGTTCAGTAGTTCAAGGCCTTAATTTCACCCTTGCTACTTTATGCAGTTTTCAACTTGTAACCTAATAAACAAAAACTGGATCCAACTTTTGATTTTGAAAGAAGTGTTTAACCCTTTTGTGCATTGCGTGCAGGTTGTATGGCAGGAAGACAGCATTGATCCTGATAATATGACTTATGAGGTGTGGTTCAAGTACTTGTACGTTTATATGGCTTCAATTTTTTCTTTTATATTTTTTTGCACAAGCTTTCTTTTCAGCTGTTCAATTATGTCCGATTTTTTGTGGTGCAATTAGATGCCATGTTGCAAATAGCATGAGAAGTTTCAGGCATTAAGGCCCCAAATTTCTCAGTTTTTCAGGAGGGTTATGTATCTTTAGCAGTTTAAAAAGTTAGTTTTACAGTATAACACTGTTTGGGAAACTTCTCTTGTAAATATAAATGAAATATAATGAAAGATGAAAGTGTTAATGATTGTTTAATGTGAAAACAACTTTGATACGGTGGTTTTAAGCAATATGGAAATGCACATGGGTTTAGTAACAGGGTATTTCCAATAAGATGCAGGAAATTTGTGTTAGAGAAAAGACCTTTTTTGAGAAAGTGGTTCACATTTTGACAAAAGAAGATGAAGTTGGTGATTTGCCTATGGTCATTTTTTAATCTTTTTAAATTTATATTACAGGAATTACTGGACTTGGGTGAGGCAGTTGGAACTCAAAGCAGAGGCCTTTCCAAAGAACTTATTGATTCGCTTCCAGTCTCTAAGTACAATTTTAAAAGCATGTTTAAAAGAAAAAATTATGGGAGAAGGTAGATTCCTGGTTCTCTTCTTTTTCTGAATGTGACAATGAGAGGATTAAATAAGTGGAATATAGGGGTTAAAGTGATCTTACCTTCTTTGGGAATCTGGGTGAATATGGGAGTAACATAAAATGTGAATATTTAACTTTCAAATCTCATGCAAATTTCATCTATCAAAAGTTGGAACGAAAGTGAAGCAATTATTTGGTCATGAGCCTATGTTTGTAGCTTACATGTTTGATTAATATATGGAAGTTTGAGTAACTTTACAATAGTCTCTTTCATTTCTCTAAATTTCATAGACTTCTAAGGAAGAGAGGAGAATGATACTTTTAACTTATCCCCCCCCCTAATTTTCACTCCCCTTCAAAAATTTTCTCCCCATTTGCTCCCCCTCAGAGGCGTAGTTTAGGTTCTTTGCTGCATTGACTTCGTTTGATACCGTCATCTCCAGGAACTTATTGACCGTACATCTATTATGGGATTTTTTTCATTTCTTTTATTTGCACTACCTGTAACCTGGATCAAAAGAACTTGTTGCTTTCTTTGTGACTCCTGGAAGATATGCAGACTCTGCCTCCCACCTTTTTTTTTTTTTTTGCTTTTTCTTCCCATTTATGTCTTCCTAAGTTCAGTACTTGGTAATGACCAAAGTGCATGAAAAACAGGTGTGTGATTTGTCAGATGACATACAAAAGAGGTGACCAACAAATGAAATTGCCATGCACACATGTTTACCATAGTGGATGTATCTCCAAATGGCTTAGCATTAACAAGGTCAGTCATTCATGTATTCTTTCAAGGCACACTTTTCTGATAGCTAGAACAAAAGCTTACCCTTTTCCGAGGATGAATCTTCTGGGGGCTTTACTGTGAATTATTTTTAATCAACATATTACCAGTGAATATTATTTTTTAAAAAAGAAAAACGGGAAATTCAACAACTATACCATGTTTTTTTTTGTTTTTCTTGCCTGCCCAAATTCTCTCTGCTTAATCTATCTGTTTTCATAAGCTAAACTAAACCTGGTTTTGTGGCATTCTTTTCAGAAGTGCCCAGTTTGCAACATTGAGGTGTTTGGCGAGGATTCAAGGAATTAGCATTGAGATTTTGAGAACAGAAGATACTTGGAGGTTTATCTGCTCTATCATTCTCCCCCCTTTCTCTTTCCTCTACCTGATTTTGCTCCCCCCTTTTTTTGCATTAGAAATCTCATTACACTTAGGTAGAACACTAGAAAGAACACAGCGGCTTACATGTGATGTAATAAGCGTTCTCTAGAAACATCCATAACAGTCGTCAGTCGCATCTTCTGGTGGTTAATGAAATTTGAGTTATATATGTAACCTACCTCTTGTGTTCTTTTTACTCCTCAGATTCTGCCTTTCCTTGCATGCTCCAGGTGCTCTTCACATTGGTTCACCGTACGTATTAATATATTTGGGGATATATGTTTCTGTTTAACACTAGAGTCAAAAGATGAAGACCAATTCTCCTTAACTCCTTTTGAAAATTAGTTAAATTACATATGGTGATGAAAGTCTCAAGTTTCAAGAAATTGAATCCAGGTAAAATGCACTTTAAAAAAAAAAAGATCAAGACATGAATTAAATTTAGAATTTATGTTTTTTGTGTGATTGACTGATTGTTACAAATTACAAATAATTCCATTATACCTTTTAGTCTTAAAATTTTATTTATTAGGTATATCTGCATCATTTGCAAATTGGATTCATTAAATTTCTGTTTGGGCTATTTGGGAAGAGAGCAACGTTTGGCTAAAGGCTGTTTACATTTAAAATCTTGCTACGGGTAGCAGGACTTTGTTGATGTGTGATTTGTAAGTACATTTTTAAGAACTCTGGGTTTGGAGGCATGTGATCCGACTCACCTAAACAATTTTGTATTAAAAATCATTTTCCAAAAAACAAAATTGAGTTGTCCCCTGAATGAAAATGAGGTGGGTGATTATGCTTTTACTGAAGTTATTTTTTTTTATCAAATTTCAATTTTTCCAAAAATTTTCTTTTCATCGAGAAATTATTTTTCTTTCACAATATACATTTTAAATTAAAATTTTTTAAGTTTTTATGTTGTATAAGAATAAAAACATATTTTTATATCATAAATATTAATTCCATTTCTAAAAATGTATTTTCTTACATTTTTGCATCATAAATGTTTTTACAAAATTTTTTTACAATAAATGTAAACCGTTAAAGAAAGGTAATCACATTCAAACACAAAAAAACATTAATTAGATTGCAAAATCCATTTTTACAAATAATAAGACATAAAGAAAAATCTTATGCCAATAAATTTATTATTATTTTTCTATGAATCAACCAACATCTTACATCTTCTCTAATCTTATTAACAGATATATGAGCAACTTACCATTTTGATTAAATTTATTATTTAGCCAACTTATCCTTAGTCTATCGCGTTTGTCTGGGTGAAGTTTGTTTGGAGAATCATTTTAAAGTTTCGGGCTATTAATTAATTATTTTAAGGCTTCAAAAGGTTGTTAATGATGTTTCTTGACTTGTTATTAATAACCTTTTAAAATATTAGAGTAATTAATTCGTTATTACACGACTTAGATGCAATTCTCCAAAGTTTTTTAACCTTTTTTTGCCAACGTTGCGTGTGTGTGTGGAATGGAAGACCATCCGGGTGCACCGTTCCTAAAACAAATTCCTGCGCACCAGAAGAAAACTCGGTAAGACCAAGTCATTGACTAACGACAAACAGATTCCCAACGGTCAGAGAATTTAGTGACACCTATTTCCCCAACGTTCACTACTTCACAGTCTCCCACCTTCCTTGATCCCATAACGGTTACATTTACATACATTGCTCCCTCCCATTCTTGCATTCCTCACTCACTCACTCTCTCTCTCTCTCTCTCTCTCTCTCTGTCTGAATTTCGCTCTCTTCGGCAACCTGCTTCCTCATTTTCTGGGTCTCCTTCGGATCCCTCCCTTTTTCTTTCACTTTCTTCCTTCCCTCTGTGAGAGAGTAATGGAACCTGCGAAGATCGACTGGAAGAGACTGGAGTGGCACTTTGTAGAAGACGAGAAGTACGAGCACATTAACGCACCCAAATGGGTCGATTTCTTGGTCCCTGATCAATCCCTGGACGACGAGGGCTGGTTTTGCAGATCCGGTTAGAATTTGCGTCTGTTCTTTGATTCATTTTCATTATTTTTGCACCTGGGTTTCTTCTTAAATCTTGTGTTTTCTTTTAATTGTTCTCGGTAATGGCCATTACAGATTGCAAGCACCCCAAGACCGTGGACGATTTTCTCAGATCAACTCCTTCCAAGGTTCCACTCTTCTCTACTTGTGTTTTCCAGACTCGTTTTAACTCAGGAAGATTAAAGATTTTACAATCTTGGCTAGCTAGATCAGCTGAACTTCTAGGATATTAATACAAGTCTTGCTAATTATGTTGCATTTTGCCAAATTTCTAAGGTGTCAGTTACGATCTCTGGTCTATACTCTACATAATGCTCTTTTTAATTTTCTTCGTGCTCATTTTTTTTTTTAATTTCTGGAAGCTTTTGAGCTCGGGTGATTCTCCGGGAATTCTTCCATTGGGTGATCAAAATAGGAGGTAAGATCCGTTTTGTTTCCTTTTCATGCTGTTTTTAAGTTCTGTTTATGATAGAATATAGAATTTTAGTGACTAATTTTCCGTATGTTGGATCTTGGTATATAGAGATCAGAGGTTAAAGAGAAGGGTGCCCACCATATCTTCGGCTTCCCCTGATGGTAATAAACTCAAATTCAACCACGACAGTGAGAATCAAGACCCAAACCTGGTGACCCCACCAAGTAATCTAGTCAAATTGATGAAGGCATCGATCAAGTCAAGCGAAGAGAAAAAGAAACTCATTGATGACGACACATCGCAGCACAACAAGGTGCATTCACTGAGATCCACATTCTCATCGAAGAATTTGTTGGCAGGGAGGCCTATCTTGAGCCAAATCACAGAATTCTGTAATGAACTGAAGAAATTGGCAACAAGAGCTAAAGAGAGAGATAATGATGAAAATAATAAGAGTGAGGTGAAAAGTGTAGAGGGTGAGGAGAATCAAAAAGTAAAGACTGGGTCTCCACATGTTCAGCCTTTGGAATCGTCAGTAAAGGAAGAGAAAGAAAGAAAGCCATTGCTTGAAGTGAAGAGAAAACCTGAGGAAAGCAGCAATAAACCGAAGCTGCAGAGAAAGAAGTAAGCTTAATCTCCTTCTGTATCAATATGCATACGTTGGCCTTTGCATCACATATGAATCTCAACTCTGTCAACCTTTTACATTTAGTAATAAACTTCCATGAAGAACACTATTGAGGTTTGTGGTTGCGTTTTAGTTTAGGATAGTGGCTGCTAAATACGTTGACACTAACACAGAATTGTGGCATATGCATCACTTATAAATATTAATTTTTTAATCTTTCCTTTAGTGATCCACTTCCAGAGAAAAGCAGTAGTCAGGTTTGTCCATGCTTTCTAGCTTAGTACAGTGACTGCGAAATGCTCTATGGTTTCATCTTCCTCTATCTATATCCTTAGGTTCAGTTGTTATCTATTAAATATTGACCCTTAATAAAGATAAGTAGCATCACTTGTTGATCTCAATTTTTTTCAACTTTGCATTTAGTGATCTCCTTCCATTGAAAAACGTTGTTCAGGTTTGTCCGTCTTTTAGCTTGGTACATTTACTGCAAAATTCTCGATAGTTTCCAATAGTTGCTACTTTCTAAAACATATGCTGTGATCTGATCAGGGGCATAAGAATTTTTTCATTAGCGTGCTTTGGTGATTACAATCATCATAGATGGAGTTCAAATACTTCTCTTCAATCGAGCAAAACATTTTTTTATGCATCAAGATTGTGACTGTAAACTGTTTCGAGTTATTATATTCTGTTAATAATGTTTATTATTCTATTCTGCAGAAGAGCGGATGAGACCGAAAATATTCCTATTCTGCTGGACTTGGAGAATGTGAGAGGCAAGAAAGATGAGAACTTGCTGCAAATTCGTACAAACCCTCCATCTCCTCAGTGTTTCTCCGATATTCGTAATCCAAATAAAACTACCCCTTCAAAGGGTTCCAGATCCAGATTAATGGTGTGTAGCTAACTGCCTTTTTATTACTATTCAGATTGATAATACACAGTCAAGATAAAAAATTTGATGATAAAATGGAATATTACCATTGACACCATGACTTAGATCTTTGTTTAAGCTGGACTGCAAGTTCCAAAAAATTTTGATGAAAGATTAGGTTCTGAAGGCTCTTAACTAGTTGATAAGTCATCTCCAGACCCTAAAATTGGATGATCCAGTTGACCCTAAAATTGGATGATGATATGATATTTCGGTCCTGCATGCCTATTAAGTATTAACTGAAAGGGCAATGAACGGTGAAGCCATTTTTTAGAGATCCCTTGTTTGGTTCTTTTATAAAAAAACATGTAAATAAATTTTCTAAGTCAGAGTCGCATGTCAATAATGTAAATGAAGAACTTGAGAGCAAACACCTGAACTATGTCAGTTTTTTCCATATAGATTTCATTTCCGCTGTCTGATTGGAAGCTGTCCGCGTCAATTATCTTTTTTGGCCAACTATCTGTTTTGTTACCATCATGCTTTTCACTAGCTTCTTTCACATAAATACATGCTAGTACAAGCACCACATGCTTTCTTTTCCAAGCTACAAACTTGGACTTGCATTTTTACTGCTCTGTAACTAAATGTTATCACTGATACTTGGACTTGCATTTTTACTGCTCTGTAACTAAATGTTATCACTGATA
The DNA here is from genome assembly GCA_025593235.1 of Vachellia pachyceras. NCBI lineage: Eukaryota > Viridiplantae > Streptophyta > Magnoliopsida > Fabales > Fabaceae > Vachellia > Vachellia pachyceras. The sequence goes on from JANTPZ010130709.1 coordinate 33,868, forward strand.
TGGCAAAAACAAAATTACTGATCTGGAAAAAAATCTTGCAGGAGAGAGGAATTCTTCAGGAAATTGGGCAAAAGAAGGATGAATTTGCTGACAACAATAGCCGAGACATGTCAATAGTAACTGATGGAAAAGAAGCAAGAGCTTTGGACGTGTTCTGGTTCTTGAAGCCTTGCACATTATCCACCTAGCTTAATTGAGACACAAACCTGGGAGAATTTGCTATACTTTGATTCTTTCATTCTTTTTAATATATCTCTAGAATACACATAAAGTCTGCAAAAACCAAACTAGTTTATTATTTAGGTTCACAGTCAGACCATTCTTTTATTATTTTCTCTTGTTCCTTCCATCTTCTTCTTCTTCTACAAACTGATAAGAGGAATCTCAAAATTAAGGATTCATCAATAGTTGTATCAAACCCCAAGATTTGTGAATAAAATGTTGTTGTATCTGCTACCTCTCACTGAATAAAATGTTCATAAGATCAAATATGAACTGCTCTCTCTCTCTCTCTCGTGGTAATTAAAGTTTTTCAACCATGGAAGAAGGAACTTATTACATTTATATAGGGTCTAAATTCAGCCCTTTTTTACCAAAGGTATTCTCCTACTAAAGGAAGGAACTTATTACATTTATAGAGGATCTAAATTCAGCCCTTTTTACTAAAGGTATTCTCCTACTAAAGGCAACTTTGTTAGAGTCACTATCTGATACTATATAAAGGCACTTGATCCATCACGTTGTTAGGGATTAATTTCTTCCATTAGCATATTTTTGTCCACATTCTACCATATTACTTGTAGCTTTGTGAGCATGCAACTCTATGTACTCTAGTGAATTTTATATTGATGAATATACTTGCTAGAAAAACCCCAACTATACTGAGTTAAAAACATGCTTATCCATTTAAAAATAAGTTGAAATGTAAGAAGTGCTACTAGATAAGTCAAGAAAGCTTGACATGCGATAGCAAAAAGGCATAAAAGCAAAAGCTTGATATGATTCATCATATAAGCATATCAAGCTTTGAAATGCATAATGCAAATTTCTTAAGCTAGAAGGCAATCCCGCATTATGCGAGGGAAGCATTAATTTAATAAAAAAAAATCATCAAGGAAAATAAAATATCATTCGAATTTAGGTTTAGCCATTTGAATAATCTACGTGTTTTGAGAATTTGTTGGAAGAGCAACTTTACGGATTTCGATGTAAGTATATATGAAGAGTTTTAATTTGGTTTGATGTAACGTGGTTTGAATGTACAAATCAAACAATAAAATATCTACATCTTCAATTCATTCAAATGAAAACCAATTTTCTCATACAAAATAAAGTTCATGCTAAACTTATTAGAATGAGATGTGGGGGTCATTCAAATTTTGTATTCAACTTATAGATATCTCAAAGTCATTCCAATCAAGTTCAGTTATTTAACAATGATATTTTTAAATTATCGTTGTAATGGAGGCCTATTTAAATGAAGGCTAGCTTTTTTTTCTTGACGGATAGATTTGAAGATCATTTGAATGAAGTTCAATCTAACCAAACTTGAAGGACAAGCAAAACCTAATGCTAACAACACTTAAAACTTACCAATTAAATTTTACAAAAAAAATCAATCCAACATTTTGAGAACAAAAAACAAACAATCAAAAAAAAAAAACAACTCAAGACAAGTTCATTCTTATGACTTGAAGTAAAAGCTTATTCTATTTTGCAATGTTTACACCATGTACATTTTCTTGGAAGTTGAATTGAAGACTTCTTCTATTTGACAATGGTTTGTGGTGTGTTTACAAATTTGAAATTACTTCATTTGAATTTCAATTAAAACCAACTCAACCTTCCATGATAAATAAATATGCCTCTAAGTTTTACTAATAAAACACATAAAACCCCTTCACACTGAAGCTTGTAGAATACAAACTCTAGGCAATCAAAATACTATTGAGAATAGAAAATGATCTAGAGCAGAGTATACCTTTTTTTTTTTGAATGAAGAAAAAATGTAGACTGAATCCTCAAAAGCTATGGCAAGTTGGTAGGTTTTACCACTCAAAATTATAGCCTCCTTATCTGGTTGATTCTGTTAGATAGCTTAAGTACATGACCTGTGAAATATTTTCAAGGAAACTAGAAATAATTTTGGGAAGAGCAGAGCAGAGTATACTAAATAGATAAAGAAGTAGTCAAGATTAGGAAGAAGTCACTAAATTGAATAACAAATGTGGGAAGGGACGAAACAATAAAAAGTTATGATAAGTTGCAGCCAACTCAGACATACAAAGATAAAAACATTTTCAATTGTGCAAAGTCAAATTCAAATATGGGATTAGGAAGAAGTCCATTTGATCATTGTCAGATAACAACAAACTCCAATATGGAAATAATGCAGTGGATTTCTCCTTTTTTTTTTTACCAGCTAAGCCTATAATCCCTTCTTCCTCTCTCAAATTTCCTGCAATAGTTACATACACTTCCAAAAATATTCACGCCTCCATATTCTTTAACAAAATGGACAGAAAATTATATATAACAAATCCATAAATGTTGGTACTCTAATTCAAAACTTGGTTGAAATACACTTGTGACATTAGAACCTGTGGAATCAATGATACCTTAGTCATGACTATAAAACCTCCTTAAAAGGTACGGTGTTGCATTGAAGTGATGGCTTCTAATTATATATTAGTTAAGTACAAATAAAGTATGTTCAATTTTTTTATTGTTATCGCTAAAGTGGTGCCTTTCATTCCAGCAGCTCTTTCTTTAAAAAGTTATGTGGATGTGGATTGAGATAAATAAAATGCAAAATAATTTTCATTTCTATGCCACTTTTATTCTTACCTTTCTGCTTAGATTCACAAGGTGCATCTTTTCTTTACAATTTTTTCCGATCTCTTGTTTCTAATCCATTAACTCAATCATTTAACTGCCTCCTACAAGCCTTCTTTGGAACAAATAAATCTGCATAGAACAAATGTGTTAGGAACAAAGGAGCTTCAGGTGAATGAGATATGAGTGATAGGAATTGATGCTCGAAATATGCATTGCAGTCAAGATTAGAGCTTAGTTGTTTGATCATAACTCTCTTTGTACAATGTCTTTGGATCTAATTTTTGCTGCATTCCAAAGAGAATTTAAAAAGAACTTTATTTAAATAGGTCATTTGTCAAATTTAAAATTGAAATGAAGAGATGACGATTGTTTGAAGTTGACCTTTGTACCTGATTCAGAAACTCATTAGAATGAAGAATACCTCATTCAAATGAATCCCTCATCTTCAAGAATCTTCAAGGAATTCAAATGAAGCTATCCTTTCTTAGAATCTAAGTTCAAAATCTCATTCAAATGAACCCATTATCTTCAAGATATCTTCAAGACATTCAAAATGAGTCATGCTTTCAAGGAATCTAAGTTTCAAGAGTTCATTAGAACAAAAGATTTTGAGTTCGAATGAATATCATTTTCAAGATATCTTCGACACATTTGAAATGAGCTACGCTCTCATGGAATCTAAATGAGCTACGCTCTCATGGAATCTAAGTTTTGAAAGCTCATTCGAATGAAACTATCATCTTGAAGATATCTTCAAGATATTCAAAATAAGCAATGCTCTCTTGAAATCTAAGTTTCAATAGCTTCATTCGAATTGTAGATTGTTTATTCAAAGGAAGAGAATCTCACCCGAGCTAATCACTCATTTTCAAGAAATTTTCAAGGCATTCGAATGAAAGATTGTTTGTTAAAATGAATCCCTCATCTTCATTATATCTTTACAACATTCAAAATGAACTACGCTCTTTACAACATTCAAAATGACCTACGCTTTTCAAGAATCTATGTTTCAAAAGCTCATTCAAATGAAAGATTGGCCATTCAAATGAAGCCCTCATTTTGCAATATCTTCAAATTATTTGAATGAAGTTCATATTTTTACCCAACTGAGTTTTCATAAACTCATGCGGTTGAAAGTTTTGTCATTCGAATGAAATCTCCAACTTCATAATATCATCTAGTCATTCAAAAGAAGTCCAGCATCTTTATAACCATGTTTTCAAAAACTTATTTGAATGGAAGTTTGATCATTCCAATGAAGTATCTAACTTCACAATATCTTCAAGAAATTCGAATGAAGTTATCGCACAAAACTCACGAGATTTATCGATTTTTTACAACTTTTGATGCTTCAAGGAAGGATGGGACAAATAGAAAGAATCAGAAACCGTGTTAAGTCAACTCTTCATCCTCGCATGCTTCTTCGCCGTCGCCATATCTCCATATATGGACAATTTATACCACCTTCTGATGCATTGGGAGAAAGATTCCAATTCAATCCACCAACTGTGACAGTTTGACATTTTGAATCTGAGGTGATTATAGCAAATAAGTTCGACTTTTGATAGGTCAAAATTTTACAACCCAGGTGAATGGAAACTTCAAATGTCATGGAATGAAACACCAGCAACGTTTCAGAATCACTTGACACAAAAATAAGCCATGATAGCATGCCTTTTATGTGGATTCAGTAAAAAGAAGCAGGGAATACAGAAAACACTGGCTTCACAGATATGTGTAATGATTTTTGGAATTGAAATTCAACTTAAAATTTGAAAGAATGGAGGGAACAAAAAAGAGATCATGGAGTCAAAGAGCCATGAAATGTTTTGATCATATAGCTCATACTCAGCAAAAAAGAGAAAGCAGACCAAGAATCTGAATTTCATATTGCTCATCACTCATGATGATGATCGATGAGGATGGAGGACTCATTAAGATTGATCTCATTCTCTCTGTATTTTTAACCAATTCCCACGTAATAACAAAAAATAAAAATAAAAAACGTTAAATTTATTATAAAACTTGAGTGATTAAATATCCTTATAAACCATTAAACTACTTTTGGCAAAAAAAAAAAAAAAAA
>JANTPZ010130713.1:0-16531 GCA_025593235.1 Vachellia pachyceras
TATATGTATTAAAATGTTAGAACTTTGATTAGTACATGGATATTTGGATTCCTAATGCATAGATTGTTATTACAAATTAATTTGTAATATTTTTAATTTTTTATATAGCCGGGTCGACCCCCGGGTCAACCCCCGGTTCGACCCCGGTTCGACCTCTGACCCTTGACCCAGTGTCTCGGCCGGTTCGTTGTCCGGTCCGGTTTTTTGAACCTTGATTATTGCTATAGTTTTGATTAGCCTTGTGTGGCTAAGTATGCTTGGGTTTACAATGAGTGTGTACATCTGTGCAAGTATGTAAAGTACTTGCGGGAATGTAAAGTCCGTAATGGAAAGGAAGCTAGAATCCTCATAGGACTACGTACACATGAGTGTCATCGCAATGACGGCCAATATTGGCCAATAAATAGAAGAGGTTAGAATGGGTAGGATATTGGAGGGTTTGACACTATTCAGCTAAAAGTTAATGCAACATGTTTTTTATGAATACTTAACCCACAACGGAAGCTATCTTAGATTCCATTAAGAATAGTTGAAGATTTTTGGGCATAAACGTTGAAACTCAATATCTCATTTACTTCAAGTTGGTATTTTCCAAAATTTTAGGCTAATTTAGAAATTCATAATTTAGTTTAGGAGTATCCGATTGAAGTTGAACTCATTCATATCTCTCATTTCGATAAACTTAATGAGTATGTATGTAGGCATAATCATAAAATAGACTTTGAGTGTGCCAGCTAATACAATTTATTCAAACAATATAACTGTTATGCTTCTCCCATTCTAAGTTCCCGATATATCTTTGGAAGTTCTTGAAAAGTTGGGAGGAAGGAATTTGGGGAACGAAGGAATTTTTGGATCTGTATGACAGCCATAAGGATGACCACACATGTCAACAAAATATAAGTTGGGAGAGCCTTGTGCAATTTTTGAGGGTCGTCATGGAGTATGAAGAAATCAGCAGCACAGAAGGAGATCCACAAACAAACAATGGAGCCAAACATCAAGTGGACGCCAAAGTGAAATATGGAAGGAGCGTATCGCAAAGAGTTAGAACGAGAAGCAACTATAGACAGAAAGCAGATGGTGGAAATGAGTGAGAAGAAGAGGGCTACAAATGAAGAATCTCTAAAAGTTTTGAATACTCCTTCCTTGTTTCTAAGGATTGCGTAGCCATTGTCACCCCCGTAACCGCCTGGCACACTGGTACGTGTGGCGAAGGCCACCGACACAACAAGGGTCGACACTACAGAACAAGCTTTCGACGTTTTAGTCACCCACTCTCCCTCGCTTTTCTCAAATTCATTGTGATTCTCACTGAAGATGTCTCCTGGAGTCTCCATCTTGCAGTTGTATCTCCCCCACAAATCACGGGGCATTGAATCTTTCACAACCTGTGCCATCATATATGTATATAATCCGCTTACCATGCATGCTTTACATATGGAAAAATTCAAGTGAGTTGAGTTCTCAAGTAAGATTTACTTCAAGGCTCAAAGAGAGGTCTTTACATTTTAATATTAAATAAATCTTTAAAATAGTGATATAATTTATTTTATTCATTAGTAATAAGAATTTCTGGAACAGTTTTTTTAATTTTTATTTTGATGACTTATATGTACATAGCAAATAGATAAGCACCTTAAACCAGTTTATCTCCTTTCTCGATGAGACTGCTGCCAGGTGCAATGCATTGTTTCCATCTTTATCTATTTGCCAAAACAGACTTCCAGTTAGCCATTCCTGTTTGCACAAAAACCTGAGTACCTTTATTTGCCTATATTCTACAGCCAGTAGAAGTATGTTCTTTCCATCAGCATTCACATCTTCAATCCTTGACGGAAATAATTCCAGAATTTTCTCCACCATTTCTACCACACCATTCTTCACAGCAATAATTAGGGGTGTCTCTATTGTTATTGTACCGGACTCAGACTCTGTCCAATAACACCCACTCACAGTCCAACTCACAAAAATTAGTTTATAATTACAGCATGTTTGGCACAAAAATATCCTCGTAGTATTTACTCACCATGTGATCTCTTGATTTCAACCCCACCATTCTTCACAGCAATCATTAAGGGTGTCTCTATTGTTATTGTACCGGACTTGAACTCTGTCCAATAACACCACTCACAGTCCAAATCACAAAAATTAGTTTATAATTACAGGATTTTCGGCACAAAAAATATACTCATAGTATGTTATCTTCTGGTCATAAAAAATTCACGCATTCGTCCTAAATTTGTCATAAAATTTTTTTGACCATCATTCAGGTGAAGATTGATTTATGATTCCTACAATGCCAACTTTTATGTGAAAAGTATATTATAATGATAATAAATCATTATAAGCAAACATCTTAGAATTTTCATGAATCTTTTTTGTTTTTACCGGTATCCTTTTTTGTTTGGAAGGATATCGATAGCTGTTTAGAGGCATTTCTCGAAATTATTTTTGACATATCTTCATCAGAAGCATGTTGAAGGAGTTCGGACATTATTTGATGCCACCATGCGTGCTTCTTCTTCATTTCTGGTATATGATGGGCCCATCTCCGAATGGCTGTCATTAAGGACTCGTAGGTCATTAATTACATAGGAGCAAATTGTTTTGTTTTTCTATTTAGAAGCAATTTATAGTCAAACACCTTCCGATCCTTAATGTAGAATCTACTTTAATTAAAGATTAAACTATAAAATGTATCTTAATCAAGGATCGGAGGGAGAATATAATTAAAATTACATATGTTGATCAACATTACATACCTTCTAAAGACATCAACAGCACGATTGGCAGGAGGAGTAGGTCCAAGAGGAGTGTCAGGAGTAATGTTGAGAGGAGTATTGAGAGGCATAGTGGGGATAGCAGCAGAAAACATATGTACATAATAAACTTGCTCAAAAAGCTGGTTTCCTTATGTTCTGCAAATTAAATATTTTGTCACAAAATTTGTTAATCTATCCCATTCGCCTATATAATACACTATTTAAAAACATTAATACTATATCTGATATTTTATATAAGAGTCAGATAACTAATTTGGGTAGATTAAATAAATTATTTATTTACAACAAATATGCGTTGATTTTCCTAAAACACCATATTTTATCAAGATCACCATTGTATTTAACCATGTTTTATAAATAGCGATACTTTCGGAAAACAATATAACTTTGGAAGACAAAGTGATTAAAATCTTATATTCAAAACTAAATTCAATTATCACTCAACGCTTATATTAAGAATAAGAGGTAATATAATTCTTTCCCTAAATTTTTTGTTGAATTAATATATATATATATATATATAAAGAATGAACATATGTATAATTAAAATGGTTAATTAATTGATACCCATCACCAGGATTTTTTTTCAATGCTTTTAGCGCTCTATTCTTATTTGTAGTGTATCCAACACCATAAATCATAAATAAAATCACACATAAAATTGCATGTGCATGCATGTACAACTATAACTAGTTCGTATTAAAATATTAAATAAAATAGGATGTTTGGTGTTCATCTCTATCAATTGTATCATTTGATGGTAGATAGGGAGAAACCTCACTTTGTGGAAGAATATGTCAAGTGTGGGATAAGGCAGGACAAAAGCACAAGCAGAGAGATGGACATATAAGCAGACAACTATATTAAACCACACAAATTGATGAGATGGATATCAAATTTAAATTTAAACGACTGAGTTATAAGTAAATTAAATATGATTCATGTTAAAGGCAGGGTATCAAGCTAATGCTAAATAAAATAAATGCACATTTGTCATGGACAAAGCGAAAATAATTATGGAGTATCATGGGAAGCGTACTTACCTTTCGGCGTTAATTCTTCAAACGTTGTGGCATGATACGTCTCCTCAATTCTCCAATGCCCTTCAGAGTTCCAAACAAACAAGCCACGCACATATTATTGTGTGTGTAAGGAACAAATACTCCACCATCTTTAATAAATATGAAAACATATTCCGAAAATTTTATTGCTCTTTAATATAAGAAATTTTATAAAATTTGTATTTATGAGTTATTTCCAAAAATCTTTGTATATCTAATTAGTTCATTTCTACGGTGTATTTGATTTTATACGTATTTGTACTCTGGACAAACAGTGACATTTTTAGTTTTGAGATAAGGTCATAAAAAAAAAAAAAGAAATGACAATCATATTCAGCTTTGGCATGCTCATCGGAGTTGTGACGCAGCTCACAGATCCACACATATGTACACATTGCATTCCCGTCGCAGACAATAGAACTTACGATAAGCTAGACGAAGAAGGATTGGTAGATCAGGGAGGGTAGTACTTGCGAAGGCTGAACGCTTTGATGCTAGGAGATGAAGAGGAGACAACCCTTCCTTGTTGCGCCTCATCATCTCTTGCATGTGATCTTTATAAAGGTGAACTATTTCAATTGCCACGCCTGCATTTATCGTACATGACTTATTGATGATGAGTACATTAAGCACATATATGAGGAAGAACCAATGTTAGTTTAGACTTACCTATATGCTCTTGTGCAATTGCACAATGAAGAATGGTATCATCGTTGTCCCTTACACAGTGGGAAAAGCCGGTTGAAGAAGCTCCAGGGCTTCTCACATACAAATAATGAAGCTGAAGAAAAGCTCCTTTGTGGCCTGAGAGAGCCGCTAGAAAAAGAGGTGTCTCACCCATAATGTTACGTCTCGCAATTAAAGAGGGGTCTGTGCCACCGATCTTCTTGCACATCTTAACATTCCCCCTTATAGCTGCTAAATGCAGAGGAGTATTCTTTTTATTATTCTCAGCACCAAGAACATCCTTTACATTCCTGCTCACTTCGCCATCTCCTTCCACCGTAACCACCACATTATTCTCTTCTTGAACTAACAATAAGTCAACCATGTCTTCCACCACTTTCTCTTGCCTATTAGACACAGCCATGTGTAACACTGTGTCTCCGGTGGGGCTTATCTTCTCCGTTCGAAGCGCGCTTTCATTCTTGTAAGTCTTCAATATTTCTAACCAGTCTCCTCTCATGGCATCACTACGCAGTTTCTGCAACGAACTCATTACCTCTCGCATGATCGATTGACTTTAATGGACTAAATAATTGGAAGAACTGTTTTGTATCTAAGCCAGGGTTTGGTCGGCCTTATATACTATTTGTTGCGTGATCTTTCTTCACGGTAAAAGACACGTTGAAAGTTGCATCTTGGACAAGTTTTGCTCGACATGGGATAGCTTGGATGGATAGCAAGGGATATGGTTTTGGTTTTATTATTTTCACTTTTAAATTTTAACATAAAGTTATTCTTTTTAACACTGCACAAAAACTTAGATCGGACCGGCCGATTCAGGTCAGGAACCGGCAAAGTAGCCATGGGTCCAGTCTGGTTGGCCGTCTGAACTAGGAATCGGGTTGAACTAATTAATCTGGTGTTAACACGTCCAACCCGGTCAAACTGGTTTGCTTTTTTTTCTTTTAAGAAAACTTAGAAGCTAAAAACACAGGAAAAATAAAACTAGAGTGAGAATATGTAATCTATTAATTTTTTTTAAAAAAAAATTAATGGTAACAAAACTTGCCATTAATTCTCTATTTTTTATTTAAACAAATTTAATCACAACGAAATAAGATAAAATTAATTCATTTTATCCCAATTTTTTATTGTTAATATTTAATTAAACTCTAAAAATTTAAAATATGGTAAAATAAAATAATATTCTAGATTTTACCTATTAACTTTTATAAAATAAAATACATTATGCTAAATTCTATTATTTTAATATAGTCGGTCTAACTGGGTTAATTCGAATCTGACTCTTTAACAAAGGAGAAGTTTCATCTTCAACATTAACAAAGGAGAAGTTGAAACGATGTAGTTCAGAACACTTTCCTTTAGACTTCAAATGATTATATAATATATTGCTAATTGAAGAAAAGTTTAGAACTTATTATATACTAATTGAAGCCTAAAAGGTAATCTTACAGAGTCATCCTACTTACATTCCTCCAATCCAATTCCAGAGCCTATATTGCTTGCGTTAATTACAATTGAGTCAAGCGCAGTAAAAAACTGATGTGTGTGTCGTTTTTTTTGGGGAGGGGGTGAAACGGGAAAAAAAAACAGCACGTGATGGTTCAATTAAAGAATGGAGAGAAAAGTGGGGAAAAATAGAAAAAATTAATATTATCTCCATCGACTAGAGCCGTTAAGACGCATATAGTATCTTATGCTTTTCTTTAGCCTGCGTCATTGTGTCCAAGAAGTGGTGTGCATTATTAAAGAAATGAATATAACTTTCTCTTCGAATCTAACACTAACATTACGGTAGGAAGTTAAATATTTCTTCCATAAATACGATAAACAACAAATCCACAATATTTAAAATATACTGAAAATATGTAAAAAAAAGTTGTATCAATAAATTTAAATAAAATTTAAAGAGCTACAGTATTAATCACTTATAAGTATAGCGTTACTCCTGATGGATTTTATATATTATATAAGATCATTGAAATGTTATTAACTTTACTGCCACAATGATTGGCTTGAACATGGGAATCGCACCTTTCTTCCTGCATCCAGTATTTTTTTTATATGTGCCTAGAATCTTAAAATAATTTTTTTATTCTATAAAATTCTTTAGAGCATTGAATACACCTGAAAAAAGTATTTAAAGTGCTGAATACACTTTAATGTGTTTCATGGTAAGGAGAAGTTGAAAGTTGCATCTTGAACAAGTTTTGCCTATCATAGTGTTTCACGTAGAAATGGAATGCCTTGGCTTGATAGCAAGGGATATGGTTTGATTTCGTTATTTTTATTTTTAAGATTTAACATAAAGTAATTACTTTTAATTAATAAATCTAATGTTGATTTCATTTTGCATTCTGATCAATTTGTTTTAATTTGTGTGTGTATCATATGTTGCTAATTGAAGAAAAATCTGAACATATTATTATGGAAAATTTATTATCAGGTCCTAAATAGAAGAATTAAGGAACAAAATGTCCTAAAAATTAACAGAATTGCCATTAAATCCCAACAGTAGTTGATCCGATTATTATTAACAACCTCACTAGCTGTCAATAACAACCGGACTAATTACAATTCACTACCACAAAAATGTCATTTAGCGACGGAAAAATCCATCGCTAAATGCCTAGTTTCCTTCAGAAAATTTCAATTTAGCGACGCAAAATATTAGCGACTCTCATTTTAGTGACGGAAAATAGCTATTTAGCGACAGATTTTCCGTCTCTAAATAGCATTTTTTTAATAGTGATTGGGAGCTGATGGTAATTTTGCCAATCTTTAGAACCTTTTATTTATTAATTGGATTACTTTACACCTGATGGTAAATTTCCCTATTATATATTTATTGAAGCCTAAAAGATAATCTTGCGAAGTCATCCTACATGGCTCCAATCCAATTGCAGAGCCTATGTATATTGAATGCGTAAATTTCAATTGAGTCAAGCGCAGTTAAAAATTACACACACATATTTAAATGAGACAAAAAAAAAAACACACATTCTCCTACTTGTACTTGAAATAGAGCCATTCCAGCCAACAACAATAGACGGGAAGGCAGGAGCAGAAGAGAGAGAATTGCTTTTGGGGTCCATAGACGTACATAGCTCGATAACCTGAAAGAGATATGCCCAGGTTGAGTATCGGTTAGCGTGAGGATAGGGAATAGGCTCAAGTCAAAAGTTTTTGAAGAAAGAGGAGACATGATCAGGCAAAGAAGTACATGTTTTGGTTTATGAAAAGGAAAGGAAGGGATGATGACAACATTCATCTTATTCTTTGCGATTTTCTCTTTTCTCTTTATTCTGCTTTATTACTTTTCATTTTCCATCTTCTTCGTTTTCCATTTAATTTGTGCCTTTTTGTTTGTTCCTTCGTTCTTTGCCTTTGATTTTCTTTTGTCTTCTTCACTGTTTTCTGCCTTTCTCTTTTGGTTTTATTCGTAAAACTGCCAAATCCGGTGTAGTTCAAGATTAGTCGCAAAACCAGTTAGCGGAAGAAAATATACTGATCATAACTCCCACTCTCAAAAGAAGAAGAAATAAGTGTTAAAAACAATGCTACTCTTTCTTGTTATAAAAATATCAATGATCTGCAACAAATTTTCAACAATCAATGCTAATTTTTTAACAATGCATGGCAATATTGTAAAGTTTTAAAACTTTCGTGGCAATTTTATTAACATGATATCAGAGCAGGTTAATTATAAGTGGGGGTGGGAATGCGGGCTGGCCTATACAGATTGTAGAAATGCAATCCAAGCCCAACACTGTCAACCCCTGCCAATTGTTTAAAAAAATAAATTTATTTTTACTCTTTTCAATTATATCAATAAATTTTCAATAATTTTTTAAAAATAGAATTTAATATTACTTTTTTCTCTTGAATCACTATTCCACCCAGTTCAATGTCTTATCCGGTTTTTTGAACCTTACTTTTCAATTCATAAATTTAATTTTGATTTCATTTTCCATTCTGATCAATTTCATTTTATTTGTTCAAGTCACCTTCTTTCGCCGATTTAAAGTGTTGAATATTAAAACTTCATATGCTAACATGAAATATGGAAAAAAAATAATTTTAATTTTATATTAATAAAAAATCAAAAAGATATATCTAGTTGGGAAAGAAAATAATTACCCCCTGTGCGGTCTAACATATTGCAGAAAATGAATCACAACACGAACCAACATTAGTCATTGAAGAAAAGACGTTCGAACAAACAAAATAAATAAATACAAAAATAAATGTTATGCAAAGGAGTAGTTTCATCTTCAACTTTAACAAAGGAGAAGTTGAAACGATGCAGTTCAGAACACTTTCCTCTAGACTTCAAATGATTATATAATATATTGCTAATTGAAGAAAAGTTTCGAACTTATTATATATTAATTGAATCCTAAAAGATAATCTTACAGACTTATCCTAGCTACATTGCTCTAATCCAATTGCAAAGCCTATATTGCGTGCGTTAATTACAATTGAGTCATTAAGACACATAGTGTCTTGTGCTTTTCTTTAGCCTGCGTCATTATGTCCAAAAAGTGGTGTGCATTATTAAAGAAATGAATATAACTTTCTCTTCGAATCTAACATTACGGTAGGAAATTAAATATTTCTTCCGTAAACACGATAAACAACAAATCAACAATATTTAAAATATATTGAAAATATGTATAAAAAAAGTTGTATAAATAAGTTTAAATAAAGTTTAAAGAGCCACAGTATTCATCTCTGATAAGTATAGCCTTACTCCTGATGGATTTTATATATTATATATCATTGAAATGTTATTGACTTTACTATCACAATGATTGGCAATCGCACCTTTCTTCCTTCATCTCTTTTATCTCATTATTATATATCTTTAAATTATATATATATATTTATTAATAATTTATCTAGAATTTTGGTTGTCTTTTTTTTTTTTCCTTATGCATGGAGCATCCGTTATCTTGAACATATATTCCACTTCAATTTGGAGTATTTAGTGAGGTTCAAAACTAATCAAAACCGAGCCACATAGGAACACAATGATGGTGAAGCTCTACAACCAAATATTTTACATTATTACATTACCAGAGCCACATAGGATTGACAGAGCTCTACCTGATATGCGAATCTTACGTGAGAGTATTATATTGGGCATCTTTTCTTCCAATGTTCGTGGGTACATTGTGTGTGGTTTGGATGCAGTTTGTCCCTCAAGCTTGACATCGAGCGTATCAGTCATTTCTCAGTATGGTGGGGATCAGTGATTAACCATTCCAGCCCCTTCTCTAAATATGAGGTCGCACTCATAAGCTGGCTCCTATGGTACATTTGGAAAAGCAGAAATGATAAGCTGTTTAATGGGGTAATTCCTAATCCTATTATTAAGGTTACTGAGCAATCCACCAGCCAGCTCACTCCCTATTGGGACGCGAATGGGCTTCACACCCAGGCTAGTGCACACTTGACTTGGAGTATCGATCCCACACACTGGCTTCCCCCACCTGGAAACACCCTGAAGATTATCGTGGATGGAGCGTTCAAGGAGCGTGACAGAAAAGCTGCCATAGGAATGAGATGCAGTAATAATAGAGGTGACTTGTTATGGGCCTTTGTAAACACCGCCTTCATGACCGAAGCGTTGGCTTTAAAATGTGCATTAATGATATCACATGACTTGGGTAATAAGAACACCATTTTCAAGTCTGACTGCCAAACTCTCGTTACTTGATCTATTGCTATTTCACTACATAAAATTATGATATTTTTAATTTAATTATACTTATTTAAATCGATGTAATTGTGTGAAAATAGAGTTAAAAACGGATTGAAAATGTTATTTTGTGAATTGATCGTTTTGATTTAATTTTAGAATATAAGATATTATATTTGTCTTTCAAAATTCGTCCCAGGTCACGTGGGAGACATTTGAAAATTCAAAGCTGAAAAAGGAAAAATCATTTAAGGATCACTAGAAGACAAAAAAGAGGAGCATAAATTACTTTTGGGTCCGTTTAAGAAAGAGGTAGAGAAGTACTTTTACGCAATCCGAGATAAATATGTGAAGAAGATTATCTTATTTTACGAAAAAATACTATTGAACATATTTGTAGGTAAAAGTTAAAAAGGAAATAACAGCCAAGCCATCAGCAACATTTTTCAGCGTGTGGGCCTGTAAAAGCTGCATTTTGGGCTAGGTTTCAGATCTCCGGCACACACACACACACAAATGAGAGCCAGGAGATCAGGAGTGATCCTCTTCTTTCTTCGATTATTCATCATATCCACCTCTCTCATCATTTATTCATTCACCAATTCAGCATATCATTACCTTTGCCTCCCTCACGCAATCATCATTATCTCTTTCACCACTGTTAACATTCTTTGGCTGAATCTGATTTAACCAAGATGATGGGTGGCTGAATGTTAGTGCTTCTTGGAGATAAGATGCTGACTTGAGTTTCTGAAATCAATTAGGGAAATTATTTCAATTTAATCATTTTACTTTGTTAATTATTTTGAATTCCTAATTGTATGATTGATTATGACTAACTAGTTCTTTATTAAAGTCTTTTTTGTTGTTGTTTTGCATTGTTGTTACTTATCTGATTTTTTATTATAATTTTTTTCAATTAATTGAATGAATTCATATTTACCTTAGTGATTACTGGTTTATATAATTTAATTTAATCAATTTAAATGTTGTAATAGTGTGTTAATATAGGGACACAAGCACTACAATTTAATTTAATTCATACATCAAGTGGTATTTTCATAATACTTTTAAGTAATAGCTATAAACGCGATAGTATAAATAGCTATTAATTAAAAGTATTAGACCCAATGTGATTGCTTGAGGTTTTCTATTAGATTTGATGATTTTAAAACTCCCATTATTTTAATCGAATAAGGATGGTCATTTACTTATTTTTAAGAGCCTCTTCCATATTATATATTTCAAACCAATTTCATCTACTTATTCCAATTTTATAATGAAAATATAAAAACATCAGTTTAGAATTTATTTTCTATACATGCAATTAGTTATAATTAAGAAAATTGATTTATTAAACCAAGCCCATATTTTATTACATTTTAGACTTAGTTTATCTAGAAAGCTAAATTAAGGTTCACTAATAAGATAACGACACGGGTATTGCATTTGCTGCAATTCTTGGTTTAAAAAAAATATTTTGTATTTGATCTCAAAGAGTAAAGACGTTGTCAAATCACTTGCATACAAGAAAAGTCAACCATAGCTGGGAGAATGGAGGGCCAGTTGTATTTTTGAAGATATCCTATTGTTGTTGCTGTCTGAAGCTAGTTTTTTTATTAGTTTTACCCTGAGTCAGGGTAACAAAGCAGCAGACCATCTTGCTGCTGATGCTTGTAGGGGGGAGTGCCCCATTGGTGAGTGGAAACATTCTTATCCCCTTTTGTCCTCTATTCTAGCTACTGATGCAACGCTTCGAGGGGCATCCCCAGATCATGTCCCTTTTGACGTCTAAGTCGATGGTGTTGGCTGTTATTTTCCGATCCTCTCCTATTTCTCCTTGTCCCTGTCTGCCTTTTGTCTTTAGTCTCTACCTGTTGTCCCGCTTCTTGCTTTTGGGTTAGATCTCTGTTTTGTTTTCTCGTGTATTGGTGTACTTGGCACCTTTGAGTAATGCAGGATATCCAGATTTGAAAAAAAAAAAAAACCATAGTACCACGGAGTGAGAGTAAGCTTACACATAATATTTGCATATAGAAAAAAATAATAACATCAAATCACCCACTAAAGCTTCCATGATAGAAGTGAGAGGATTGGTATTCCTTGAATAATAGTAGTCATGCACTTAATTTTGGGGTTCAAACTTGTACCTTCTTTTCATTCTTGGTACTTCGGAATTCAAATGGCCAAGTGGCCTTGCGTCTAGGGGTAGGAATCGGCCAAAAGGTGGACTCCGTATCTTTAATCTATTAGTTTGCAGACAAATGGTGTACTATTTATAACATCCAAAAATTTGATCATAGCTTTATACGATATAATTGAAGTCTGGAGAAACTATTCAGAAATTAAATATACCTAAAAATAAAGTATTAGATCAAAAGCTATTTTTAAAAATTTATTGCTTATTTTCTGAAAAAATTCTAGAAAAATAGCAAGTGGATGAATTATACCTCAAGAATTTTTTAGCTATTATTTTATGGGTTTAAGAGCCTAATTAAGAAGCAAAATTCTTAAAGGATATTAAGGATTTATTTGGAAATCTCTTACAATCTGATTGTAATAAACAAGGGACCAAAGTGCAAAAGAAAGAGTCTAGAAGGGTAAAATAGTCATTTGGACTATTAATAAATCCATCCTCCTTTTTTTCGATCAGAGACGGAGAGAGAAGGGACAGAGGTCGAAAGAGAGGAGTTTGACAGAGAGGAAGAAGTCCTTGAAGGAAGGGTGATCTCGGACATGCAAGCTTGGATCGAGAGAGATGAATCTCCTGGTCATCAACACATCCTCATTTTCTTCTAGTGATGCACGTTAAGGGAAGAATCTGATGCTGAAAAACCTGGGTTAGTAGAGGCAGACCTACGTCGTCTCCAATGGTTCAGCCGCACCCCTAACTTCCATTAGGTATATATTAGTACTATATGATTTATTTTACATATACTCATTTACTAATTTTAAACCCAGTAAATTTTTGCTCAACTTCTTCTCAAAAGATATTAAGAATAAATCTCATTTATCTTCTCAAAAAATAATTTGCATCCCCTAAGTCAGGGTCCTGAGTGCGCCACTGTGGGTTAGTGACAGAAAGTGAAGGATAAATATATGAGTTAGTGAAAACATGTGTAATAGATGGAATGAAGGTTAATAAACTTGTATTACGGTTTGCATGTTGGGAATGATAAGGAAGGGGGGCTGACCAAATAATAAGCCGCTGTTTCGATGAGAACAGAGTTGGTTCTTGAGGAAACAAAAACAAAATGCCAAAGGATTTATATTTACTTATATATGAATGTATGTATGCATGAAGGAATTAATGGCAGGATGGAAAACATATTTTAGTCTCCAAAAATGGTTCATGTTTTCTGTTGGGTATCTCCAAATAGTTAGCCACCGTTTTAATGGCTAAAATTATGTTTAGGAGTATTAGGATGTTTATAAAGCTGGAAAATTTTATTGTTGGGTGGTGGAAGTTTATAAAATGTCGAACATGGTGCTGCATGCTGTAAATTGGTAGGAAAATGATAATGTCCCAATATTAGAAGGATTTAATGGTTTAAGTGATAGTTATTTGTATAAGTATTTGTTGATTTAAATTGTCAAATGTTTAAGGTCAAAATGACACTGTTTTGTAAAGGCATAAATGAAGAATAGGGACGTTAAGATGGAAAGAAAAATCTTATTTGAGGATAATAAAGCAGCAAATGTTTTCAAGGAGAATTTTATGAGCTAAAACTAAAGCTAATGATCTTTCACACTCTTGAAATTTGGTCAGCACGAGTAGACATATTTGACTTATATAAGTCTTAGAATACATTTTTCCAAATGAGGACAATGCATTTCCGCTTGCTTGGTGCAGTAAGGTTTAAGAAGAGATGATTGGGCTTATTTTTTATGATGATGAAAAGAGCTTTAAATAGAGATTTATATCGTTGCATTTGAAATTTTGTAGATTAAATTATAATTTTTCAAAGTCATTAATGATTTAAAGGTTTAATAGTACTGCTTTTGCTGTTAGCTTTCTGGACAGCTGAGTTTGGACAGATATTTAGATGGATAAATGGTCTTTGTTGACCATGAATTTTTGTTAGTGAATAGTCTCGTAATTAGTTGGATAAGTAAGTTGTAAGTTATGAAACATTAAAGTTTGGTTCTGAAATATGAAATTTCGAGGAAAATAGTACATGAACATAAAATTGTTCACTGATTTTGTTTTAAAATTGAGTACTAAATTTAAATGGTATTTTTCCTTGATAAGAATACAAAAAGCTTCAAACAGAAGTTTGAACCATCAGATTTCGAATTATGTGGAGAAAGTTATGATTTTTACAAATTTGTTGGAAATGCGGAAGTTAAGAAAAAGAATAATTTGCATAAATGCATGAATAAAAAGAAATCGATAATAAGAGTAATGATTTATTTCTTTTATGATTCCATTACAAAAAGAACCCTTGATTGAGAAGCAAAGAGTTAACGTAAAAGGGATAGAATTTAAGAATAGGAAAGAAAATTAAGCTCCATCAAAGTTATTATATATATAATTGATATATATATCATTTTATATACACGTACCATCTAGGATTTAACACTTGCTCAAGACCACCAAGGAAGAGAAGGAGGAAATCATGAGAAGACAAGATAGAAGAAGGAGACAGATAGAAACCTTTTTTATTTTATTCTTATGTATTTAATTTTATATGCTTGTTTATACTGTTGGAATTAGAACGTACACACAGCGGAATTTTAAAATTTTCTAATCCCAAATACGAATCTGTCAAAGTTGTTTAGATCGAGGAGATGAATGCGTACCTTTTGCGTTTTGACTTTTGAGATTGTCCCTTCCTTTGCGTATGGATCTCTTCAGATTCCACAACCTTCCACGCTCTTGCTTCCGATCACGAGGAGCCGACGTTCTTTCAGCCTCCTCCCTCTACCGGTATCCACGTGAGCAGTCTCCAATAATAGTTTCTCTCTCTCTAGGGTTCGTGGCTCAATAGCGAATTCAAATTCAGAAAAAATGGATGCCACTTCTGTTCACGAGCACTTATATTTATAAAGCTCATGGAGTGCATCATAATTTAAGATTAATCTTTAAAAAAATTTGAATTTGAATTTCAAGATCTAATCTTGCAATTTGAAATTTCAGAGGATATTTAGGATCTAATCATGCAATCCGAAATTTCAAAAGGATATTCAAGATCCAATGTTACAATTTGAAATTTCAGAGGATATTTAGGATCTAATCCTGCAATCCGAAATTTCAAAAGGATATTTAAGATCTAATCTTGAAATTCAAATTTCAAAAGGATATTCAAGATTTAGTCTTGCAATCCCAATATTCAAGATTCAATCTTGAAATTCGAAATTTCAAAAGGGATATTTAAGATCTAATCTTGCAATTCCAATATTCAAGATCTAATCTTGAAATTCGAAATTTGAAATTCAAAATGTGAAATTCGAATTTTACAATCTTAATTTGGATTAAATTGATCTGATCAAATCATATCCATTTAATTAATCCAAATAATGAGCCAACAGATTTAATTTATCTTCATAAATTAAATTAATGCTAGTTATTTAATTTATCAAAAAAATTAAATATTAAACTAACACACACAAATATTATTTACATAATATTGTGCAATTTCGAATTTCAACATATGTATATACATATATTTGAAATTCGAATAAACCCTAGAAATAAAGCTTATGTTGGGTTGTTCTTGCGTGCGACCCTGTAAGCCCACAAGTCGCAAGCGGTCTCTAGCAAGACATTACGACTACCCAAATCATACGGGGATCATTAACATGACGTAACCTTTTAAGCAACCACATCACGTCCCTTTTGTCACGCGATATCTCGGTCAAGGATGAGGTCATCCTCCTATTCCCGACCATTACTTTCTCGATCCCTGAGTAGTCTGATCAAAGTAAATGTAAACTCCTTTTCGTTATAGTATGGCCATACATTTCTCAGACTCACTCATCGAGGGGCCCAGTAATATCTCTCAACTAATGTGAGGGATAAATCCCATCTTGATCACTCATATTCCTCCACATGAAAACCCTTAAGCCCAATTGTAGCCTTTATCATCACTCGGTTAAAGGTGACTCTTAACTAGGTCAAAGCGTAGTGACTTTCATGCAGGAATCCATGATGATCTCAAGTCAAAGGGCATTGTGATGTGATCACATATGAGATAAGCTAATGACTTAATCCATGCAGCTTTCTCATAGCGAGTCGGTCCAGCACCTTGTACTCATACAAGTGCCCATGACTTTGACTCGTATCTCCATAT
>JANTPZ010130714.1:0-11297 GCA_025593235.1 Vachellia pachyceras
GGATTGACTAGAGATTTGGAAGAGGTAACATGAAATCTATCAAATATTGATGAGTTAATTGTTTAGTTTGATAAATTAGCATTGTTCTAATAATTGTTGTTCAATTTGTAGGTTTTTGATAATGATGATGCTTACATGGCTGATGACATTGATTTGATACGAGATTTGTTGGCCAAAGGCCTTAATTTGTAGATAATGCTTATTACTTCAAGGTGAATCTATATAGTTTCAACTCTTCACGTCAACTTGTATAGGGTGAATTAGATATATCAATTGTGTTAGTCTGCCACACAAATTAAATAACAATGACTTCTGTGTTTCGATGCAACAAGACTTGGCTTATGTAGATGTACACGTCTAACCCTGCTAGGTGTTTATTATGTATGTAATTGATCTGGTGTATAAAATGTAACTGTAAGTTGAATCAGGTGGGTTTAATAAAATTGAATTGAATTTTTTTAAAAGAAAAAGAACTTACGGTGCACTATATAGGGAAAAAGGGCGTCGTAGGTCTGACCTACGGCGCCCTATTCTAGGATAGGCGTCGTAGGTCTGACCTACAGCGCCCTTTTACAGAATATAGGGCACCGTAGGTCTGACCTACGGCTCCCTATATCTTGTAAAAGGGCGCCGTAGGTCTGACCTACGGTGCCCTATATTCTTTAAAAGGGCGCCGTAGGTCTGACCTACGACGCCTATCCTGGAATAGGGCGCCGTAGGCCCTACCTTACTACGCCGCTCACATTTATGCCCCCCCGAGAAAGGGCACCATTTGGTTTAAAAATAGGGCTTAAAAAGTACCTTTTGTAGTAGTGGGAGCATAATTTGGTGCTGATGCGCGTTATTCTCCCGAGAGTTCTTTGCCGCTTGATTGAACTTTGGCCGCGGCAAACTTTCACAGAGCTGTCTTCACATGATCTTGTCCAGAGTTCCTGAAATGAAATAGTAAATATTTGAAGTATCATTTGCTCATGATGGAATTTAAGCACAATTATATCATTATTCATGGCAGATGTACCCAAAATCACACTAATCCAAATCAACAACTCTAAATCTCCAATTAAGCATAATAAAGGGTAATGGAAGGCTAAAATTGAATTAAAAACTCTGGAAATTCAAGTATAAAGGTGGTATAAATAAAGCTCAATCAAATTCCCCCACACTTAAACCTTTGTACTCCTAGACAAAGCTTTTAAAAAACTTTAAAATGATCAATGCATCAAGAATGTATCCTCATGAATCCAGGACTACAGAACTTGGTAAAAACATTCATCAAGGAATTAACAAGGATAATGGCAGAGACAATAATAAATCGATCCCTGAGAGAGTTCAATTCAAGAGACTGGATAAAAGAGACTTCATTTCAGAAGGTAGAAGTGTTTCTCTCTCGGCTCACTATGTAAGGACAATTTAACTTATTGTCTGCTTAATCAAATCACTACCATATGCTTGTAATTATTCTACCTCTCCGCCATAAGATCAATATAACGTGAATCAAGAGGACTTTGGGGTTTAAGATGGATGATGGGGGTTGTGAATAATGATGTAGGATGATGAAAAGAAATCATTGAATATACAGCACCAAAGGAATCTAATCATATCAATACCTTTGCAAGACTTTAGAGAAATACATATTCAAATTTTATACTTTTTTCTCTTTATTTCTCTTATTCTTCTTTTTTTTATTCTTTTTTTTTTTTTGAGAATGATATGGACCATACTTTGATCAGAATATTCTTGCATATATATAAAAAGAATGTAGTTTCCAAATGCTGGTTTTCAAGAGTAAATGGCTCAAAAGGGTGACAATGGTTAAGTTATGAAGGGTTTGTAGTTGGGCAAAATGAATGGTTTTTGAAATGAAGGCCCCTATCATTTTCACAGAATATTGGATCATAAAGCTTTGATTAAGAATCAAGACAAGTTCTAGAGAGATTAAAAATCAAGACAGACCCACACTAATCAAATGAAGTTAGGCCCAATTATCCTCACGGCATGGCTAATGTCTCAATTAAGCAGTCTCAAGAATTGAAAATACAAAGAGTCAATTTAAAATTGCATCTATGCTTACATTTGCTAATAACTCGAAAAAAACAATTAACCAAAAACTTTTATCCCTTAAAAGCATGCATAAACTTCCCAATGCATTGTTTATGAAAATCATGGTTTCATAAGTTTGCTCAGAAGTGTTAAAGGCATAAAGGTAAGAGGAACATTTTATTTTAAAATTCAAAACCTAAATAATTTTTTTCTTTTTTTTTAAGATACACTGATGTTTCACCGCGGCGCAACCATAAGATGGTTGTGGCGAAACTCACCGGAGAGGTGAATTGCTTTATTTTGAATACTTTCACCACGGTGAACAACAAAGTTGGTCGCAACAAAAATGGTCAGAGAGCAAATTTTGCAATTCAAACCTCTGGAAAATAAAAAAATTTGAAATTTTTTTAAAGAAACTTGAAAATTTCCAAAGTTTTAAGCAAAGTGGCCCAACATTTAACATTCCAAAAATTCTTGCATTTTAAAATCAAGGTAATACTTGGAAAATTTAAATCATAATTCTCCCCCACACTTAAATCAAACATTGTCCTCAATGATTGAAGGGAAAGATTAACAAGCAGATAAAGCGTGGAATTTGCAAGCAATACCAAAAATTCATACAAGCATGCAATGGAATTTAGAGAAAACAACAAAATAAAGCATCTATACATATACAGTTGCAAAACATAATCCACAACAAATCTAGTACAACTACATTCAAAAGTCCAACAGAAAAGAGAACTAATCCTATCCATCTATGGCCGAGTAGCCCTCAGAATCTACGTCAGCAGCAGCCTCCTCCTCCTCAGTCCCCTTCGCTGCTCTGCCCTTTCCTGAAGGTCCTGCACCACTAGCATCATCCTCCTCTGGAGGCAGCTCGAAATGCAAGCTCTGAGCATGCAGGGCATCCATCCTCCTACGATACCTCCTATCCCGATCAAGATACTGAAGCACAGTGACCCTGAACTACTGGAAATCAGCAGCCAGGCTCTCTAAAGTAACGGGTACCAGGGGTGCTGGGTGAACGTCTGGCGGCTGGTGTGCTGGAGCCTCCTGATCCTCAGCAAACATGTCATCTATATCAACATACGGCTCAGGCTGAGGGGCGGGAGCTCGGTGAATCCTCTCATAAATAAAAGTAGGGGTAGGGGCAGGGGGAAACGGATGGTCCTCAAGGTACTCTGGAACCTCCACCTCAGCGAATATATCAGAAATGAGATGCGGAAAGATGATGGCCTTCGTGGTTTTGGAAGTGAGGACTGCATCACGAAGGCTAGAGTAAATGAGCGTGGAAATGTCGAAGCTAATCCCCTGCATCAACATGTAAATGCAGAGGGCCTACTTCTTCGTCAGGTTCGCTAGGTGGCTGGTCGGAAGGATGTTACTGCAAACAAGGTGAATATAGGGTTTAGTCTCAGGACGACACTCAGAACGGCGGATATACATCTCAGATCTATGAGGAACAAGCCACCCCATCCCAGGTAGACATAGAGTCTCGGCAATAGTGTCCTCAGGGAACAGGCTCATGAACTGAACGTAATGATCATGCTAAGCAATAGGTAAGGCGAAGTGGGTGCGGATGGTATGACGACTAATAGCATGCTGCAGAATAGTTCCTCGACAATCGATAAAAAGAGCGGACACATGGCGGCAAATGGCGTAAAAAGTTGTGGACGAATGTGAGGTTCCCCTAGGTATGCTCGCGAATAAGGCCATTAAGGCTAGACTCAGTCATTCAGTGCACGAAAGGATGGTTGATCTGTGTCAATAGAAATGAGTGTTCCTTAACTAAAGGACGCTTCTGAGTAAGCTCTAAAATGTCCTCGAAGGACTGGAATGGTTTAGGATCAGGGACAGGAGGGTCTACTACATTTGGGGTCTTGGTTCTAGGCATGGCTACTAACCAGACACAAAGATCAAAAGAAGAAAAACAGTTAAAACACAGGTTAAAACAGTTGAAAACTGAACTGCAGCTGACGTTGGCCACGGTGAAAATTAGCTTTCATCGCGGATAAAAATCAAATTCATCGCGGCGAATACACTTTTTTGTCACGGCGAAAATCGTAGAACTGGCATAGCGACAACGGTGGAAACAATGATGGAAATCGAAAAAAATTAAAATGGAACGGATGAATAATGTGTATATTGCTTACTCTAGTGGACGAGAATGTAGTGGTACAGAGAAACGCGAGAGTTGCGGTGGCGAACGGAGAATGAATGGAAAAATGAGAGTCAGAGCAACGAACCACGATGAAACGAAATGAAAATGGCGAATGGTCTTAAAAAGAAAACTGGCAGGAGACGAAAAGGCACGATTTTGGCTGCAGCATAACCAATTTTGGTCGCGGCGAAAATCTTGGGAAGGCAAACAGTCTCGAAGTTTGGCCACGGCAAAAAATGAAATTTGTCGCAGCGAAAACATCTTGAGAAGACAAACTTCAAAACAAACAAGTTTAGCCACGAAGAAAATATTGTTTCGTCGCGATGAAACATGACAGAGAGGAAAACATACGAAGATGGAAACACAAAACACAAGTCAACAGTCATCATTCAAGCCTATAACTACAACCAATCATTATGCTCATCCTCAAACATACAAGCAAGACCCTTTTCAAGAACAAACCTCTTGAAGACAAGCCAATTACAAATCAAGGAAGTTTATGACACTCAAAACAATACCGGCAGATAAAAACAACTAAGCTACCACTACTGGCAATGTTCTCCCCCACACTTGAATCATTCATATTCACAACATAATCATTAAAAGTTCAAATCAAATGACCATGTGAGGGAAAGGAACAACCTGAGAATCATGGCGGCTTACGGGTTTCTTCGGTGTCCCCATGCTCATGTTTCATAGTTCTAAGTATAGCATGCATAGGTACAACTGGCTTAGCTAAAATTTTGTCAAATGGTCCTGTAAAATCAATTAAAATGCCTCTCCCGGAGGTGTCATAACTGTTTATACAGAATAAGGCATTCATGTCGTTACCAAAAAAAAAGAATAAGGCATTCATGCACTTGTAGGTTAACTTCACAGAATGTGTATATGGCATAGAAAGCATGCTATCAACCGATATGAGATGAGTGCATGTTTCAATCATTTTACAAGAACATAACGGTGGATCAGGGGGTTCAACAGGAATTTCTGAATCTTTTCCAGCAAATGATGCATAAGACAATTGATGTGAACATGCAAGTTCATTTTCTACTTCCAACTTAGTATATGCATCATCAATAGCAGCATCAATGGCATTAACACTCATCAAAGAATAGTCATATGGATGTTTCATGGCTTCATACATGTTGAATTGGATTTTACTTTCTCCTACTTCCATTGATATGCTACCTTCTTTCATGCTAATAATAGTATTAATAGTCCTTAAGAAGTGTCTGCCCATTATCAAGGTGGACCCACTCATGGATTCTTTAGACATATCCAGCACATAGAAGTCAGCAGGAAAAACTAAGTCCTTGACATTTACCAAAATATCTTCTACAACCCTGTTTGGATACCTAATTATCCTATCCGCTAGTTGGAGTACTATAGATGTGGGCTTCAAATTTTTTGCCCTTAAAGCTTGATAGATAGACTTAGGCATCACATTAATTGCGGCCCCTAGATCTAGCAACGCTCCCCCTATGGTTATTTTACCTATAGTGCAAGTGATAGTAAAAGATCCAGGGTCTTGACATTTTATTGGAATTTGTGGTTTAAACAGGGCTAACACATTGGAGCTTACTTGGACCCTTTCATTTGGCCTAAACTTTCTTTTATTAGTGCACAGGTCCTTAAGGTATTTAGCATATGTGGGGACTCTTTTCACTAAGTAAAGCAATGGAATATTAACCTCTACTTTGCTAAACAAATCAAAAACTTCCTTTTCAGCAAGTCTTTGACTCATTAAATATGAATGGGGAAGAGGGAGTTCATCAATGTTTACCTCTTTACCTTTGGATGAGGTTGAACCATGCTTGCTTCCTTTCTGATTCGTGCTCTTGGTCTCTTATTCTGGAGCCATTCTTTCTTCTTCTTCTTGTCAAGACAATTCTCTTTTTAGCAGCAATTCCTCCTATTTGGCACTCTCACTCTTCTTTCCATGGGTCGTGGAGTGTGACAATCCTTCATATTCACTCGCCTCTTCTTCTTTCTCCTCTTCTTCCTCATCCTTAAACTTCACTGACTTCCAATTCCTCAAATTTATTGCATTTAATCCCTTGGGATTAATGACGGTATTCGAAGGTATGGAGCCACTACTCCTTGCTTGTTGTTCACTCATGTTGTTGGAGAGTTGAGTGACAGAGGAGTTTAAATTTTCTGCTTTTGTTTCCCATTGCTCCATCCTCTTCTCCAAAGAGGCATACCTTGCGTCATTCTTTGAGGAATCCTTCTTAATCAATGAGGCTAATGAATTGAACTGGTTAGCTATAGAAGCCTTCTCTTCCTTGAGTAACATCAGCATATTTTGAAGAAGCTAATTTGTATCTTCATTTGGTGGTATACTCAAGGCATGTTGATTATTTTGAATGTTGGAGCTAGATGGCCCAACTCCTCCATTTCTTTGAAATCTTTGACCACTGGCTTCTTCACCCCTCCAACTAAACTTTGGGTTTGATCTCCACCCCTCATTGTATGTATTGGAATAGGGATCACATTTCTGGTTTGGTCTCCCTTGATACATTGCTGAAACATCTTCAAATCGGCTTGGGCACACACTGATATATGCATTGCTAACCCACAAGTTTTGCAACTTGGAGCAGCTAAATCCAATGATGGCTGGGATTTATTTTCATTCAAGCTCTTTAACTCAGCAGTGATTAGAGACAATTGGGATGTGACTTTACTTTCCAACGAATTGACCTTCGATTCTAGGGTGTCCATTCTTATGTTATGAGCACTTGATGTTCCAATTTTATGGGCAGCCCTAGTGTTTCTGACACTATATTGTTAATGGTTCAAAGCCATCTTCTTGATAAGTTCCCAAGCTTCTTTAGTAGTCAAATCTATCAATGATCCTCCAGTAGCTGCATCTAACATTCCTTTTTCTTGACTCTTCAACCCATCATAAAAATATTGAACTAGTTGCTCATTCAGAATTTGATGGTAAGGGCATCGGGAAAGAAGGTCTTGAAATCTATTCCAGTAATCATACAATGACTCATCAAATTCTTGGCGTGCGGAATAGATCTCCTTTCTCATGGATGATGTTCTTGAGGCTGGAAAATACTTCTCCAAAAACGCTTTCCTTAGGTTACCCCAGCTCTGATAGGCATTGGCTACATGCCTTAGAAGACTCATAAACCATTCTCTTGCCTTCCCTTCCAGTGATAGGTGGAACATATTCCACAGAACTTGGTCTTGAGGCTCCAACTGGTTCATGCTCTGGCATATCATTGATAATGATCGCAAATGGATGTATGGATCCTCTCCTGGCAAGCCATGAAATTTAGGAAGATAATTAAGTAGTAATCCTTTAATTTTGAAATTAACATCATAATTAGGGCAAGCAACAGTAAATGGATCATAATTCACATCAGAGGTTGTGGCTTCCCTAATAGTCCTTCTTCTATTATTTCCATTATTTTCCCCTATTCTCTCCTCTTCACCATTTCTTCTATTACCATTCCCCGGTTGATTTTCATTTATATTTTGGTTTTGAGGGTTGGATTGATTCTCAGCCATGATATTTTCTAAAGACTCTCCTAAATTAGCTACTTTTCTTACACTAGACTCTCCTACTTCTGTACCTAATTCTCTAACTACCCTGATCTTCTCTTTTCTTTTGTGAGGCTTACGTCTCACCCTCAATGTTCCTCAATCTTGGGATCGTAAGGTTCTAGCTGATTCTTTTTGGGCATACAAAGGAAAAATCAAGCCAGGAACAAACTCAAACAACTTAAAGCACACTTCAAAAATGAATGGAATGGGTATGTGTAAGTGTGTTAATGTGTATGTATGAAAGATATGTATGATTCAAGTGTGTGTATGTATTGAAAAAGTAAATGAAAGGAGTGAATGAAGTGTGAAAAAGAAATTTTGGTCGCGGCTAAAGTAATATTGCGTCATGGCAAACAGTACCCGAGAGGGTAAAACAGGTGAAAATTCAAATTTTGGCCGCGGTGAAATTATACTTTGGTCGCGACGAAGAACACCCGAGAGAAATCTCTTGTTAAAAATGCAAGTTACGCCATGGCGAAACTCAACTTTAGTCGCGGCGCACTACACCCGAGAAGGTGTTTTTCTGTGAAATTCACGTACGCCGCGGCGAAAGTGCGAAAATTATGTTGGATGCAGATGATATCTAGTGAATCCAACTATATTCCCTAAAAATGCAATGCTATAATATGAACAAGTTAAACCTATACTATGAACAAATGCAAAGATAAAACAAAGACAAATGCAAAATAAGCAAACAAAATGCACAATCTAGCAACTAATGGCACTTAGTTTCCCGGCAACATTGCCACTTTTGATCGGTCCCTAAACCACAGTTTATAAAACTTTATCGTTGTCTAGCCCTTGAAAATGGATCAAAAGATTTGTGATTTCCAAGGCTTGCACAGGGTGCAACCCTAGGGTCATTCTCTCCGGAGCTATGTATGTACCACTATTTACTAGCTTGCGATAAGGTTCACTTTGCAAACTAAATCCGTTGTTGCTTCAAAATTGCTATCTACCTATAGCTAATTACAAAACAAAATTTCTTTTTGGTATTTTTTGAATTGAGAGAAAGAAGTGAAAACAAAATTTGAGTGTAAAGTATAGATAATAAGTTCCTCTTGAAAATGAATCAAACCATCATAGTTCGCAAAAGATTAGGAAAAGTATCGGTTTTCACACTAAGTTTCATAATTAAAACCCCAACAACTTGCTGGGTCAGGAATTCCATGTAATAAACTCGATTCCATGAAACCTTTTAAAAATACTTAGTGTGTGTACGGAAGTCACAAAGTGAAAAATCCAACTCAACACAATATTGTCTCTAAAGTCAAGCACAACTAGAAAGATAAAAGAGAACAATAATGATTTCATTGAATAGGTAGAAATGAGACTTCATCCTACCACGTCAAATGCAAAACAAGTTTGATACATAAATAATCCAAGTTTGGCTCGACCGGGACCAAGCTTTTACATACAAACTATAAGTCCTAACTCAAAAACTATGTAATCCATATTATAAATGCATATTGAAAACTGATACTCCTCTTTCGGCACTTCGAACTCAGGCTATCTTCATCTCCAAGAGCAAGGGAGATGCTCAGCTACTCATATGGTGTGGAATCGGGCTCCGAATGGAAGATTAAAGTATCCTAATGGATTGGGGATGAAATGGAATGATAGTAGGGTTTTGATGAGTAGAGAGAATAAGAAAATGGGAATAGAATGGTTCTCTGCCTCCTCCTGCCTTCCTTCTTTCGAAACCTACCCTAATTAGGTTATATTAACCGTCCAGGGTCGGATCCAAAGAAACGGGTCGGGTTATTTTCCATTTGGAGCATAATTTGGTGCTGATGCGCGATATTCACCGCGGCGAACATGAGGTTTCATCGCGGCGAACCTCTCCCGAGAGTTCTTTGCTTACTTGATTGAACTTTGGCCACGGTGAACTATTGATTGCGCCATGGTGAACTTTCTTAGAGCTGTCTTCACATGATCTTATTCAAAGTTCCTGAAATGAAATAGCAAATATTTGAAGTATCATTTGCGCATGATGGAATTTAAGCACAATTATATCATTATTCATGTCAGATGCACCCAAAATCACACTAATCCAAATCAACAACTCTAAATCTCCAATTAAGCACAAGAAAGGGTAATGGACGGCTAAA
The DNA here is from genome assembly GCA_025593235.1 of Vachellia pachyceras. Taxonomy (NCBI): domain Eukaryota; kingdom Viridiplantae; phylum Streptophyta; class Magnoliopsida; order Fabales; family Fabaceae; genus Vachellia; species Vachellia pachyceras. The sequence goes on from JANTPZ010130714.1 coordinate 9,871, forward strand.
ATTGAGTTAAAAACTCTGGAAATTCAAGTATAAAGGTGGTATAAATAAAGCTCAATCAGCTTGAGTTCAAGAGCTTAATAGGGGGAGTATTAGTTTTAATCTGTATTTTTGTTATAGATTACTTAGTTGCTGAGTTAGAGCTAATAATGTGTACTTAAATACTTGACTACGGTTGTAGCCAAACTTGGATTAATTTGTGTATTGATTTGTTTTGTGTTTGACTTGGTAGTGTGAAATCTCATTACTATCTATTCAATGCAATCTTTGTTATTCTCTCTTATCTTCCTAGTTGTGCTTGGGTTTTGAGATGATAATGTTTTGTATTGGATTTTTCACTGAGCAATTTCATTATACACACTAAATATTTTTAAAGAGCTTCATGGAATGGAGTTCATTACTTGGAATTTCTGACCCAGTGAGTTGTTGGGGTTTTGATTGCGAAACTTAGTGCGAAACTATTACTCTACATTATCATTTTCAAACTATGATAGCATAAACAATTTCCAAGGGGAATTCATCATCAAAAGCTTTTTCATTTCATCACTTGTTTTCTTTTGCAATCCCACAATCCAAAATCCAAAAGAAGTTTTACTTGAAGTATTTCCATTATGATTCAAGTTTTAGAAACAAACGACCCCTTTTCATTAAAGAAAAGGAAGAAATGGAATTTTAAATAGGTAAGTGTGACACTCCTTAACTTAACCTTTAACTTCACTAAAAAGTGATTTGGAATCAAAAGGAAGCCTCATTATGATCAAAGGGTCCAAAAATTCAAATTTGAAAACTTTCAAGTTTTTGAAAGTTACTATTCACTGGTTTTAGGACCAACTTTGAAAATTCATAACTAATTCTAGAAAAATCGAAATTGAGTGCTTCCAATTTCTATTTGAAGATTGTAAGTTCCTTTATAAGGGGAAATACTCACTGAGTCATTTACTTGCCCAAATGATACAGTTTAATTCGTGAAAATGTACTGTTCACTTGGTCATTTTTCTATTTTCCCAGGTTTTTCAGTGATTTTCTTCAAACTTTGGAACTTAATAACTTTCTGTATAAAACTCCAATTCCAGTGTTCTTTAGCTTGTTTTGAATCTTGTAAAATAAAATATTTTTCGGGAAAGTTTCATCTCATTTGGAGTCCATTTGCTCTGTTTCCCATTAGCTCAAAGTTAGGGGTTTGATTGACTTGACTTTAACATTTCATCAACTTTACCAATTTCAAACTTTGCCATTTGAAACCCTAACTTCTACTTCTTTCTTAACCATGTTTAATCATGCAATTGAGGTTCTTTAACTAGCATATACCAACATATGTGCATATGTTTACATCACATATTACATGCCATACATAATTTCTCAAAAAGCATGATATTACAACATAGTTTCATTAACATAATCTCATCAAATTCCATGCCTCAAGCCTCATA
>JANTPZ010130715.1:0-14924 GCA_025593235.1 Vachellia pachyceras
AAAAACAATTGATATTTCACAACGATCCAGTTATCAATGTCTTATTATAGAGACCAACTTTACTAGTAATGCAATACGAAAAATTATACTTTTAAACACTCTCATATGATCATATTTAAAATATTTCCAATGTCTAACTAGAACTACGAAAAAATTTAAATCTCATTAGCTTTATCCTAAATTTATTATCTAATGAGGTAGTTTATATTAACAACAAAATAAACAATCTCTTTCTATTCTATAAAAAGTACAACCTCATGTCCTTAATATAAGTTTTGATTGACTTTTAATAGGAAGATTAAAGAAGTTAAATAAAATACTTAAAATTATATATATTGAATTATTTATGTGTATATATATGATTAGATTATATATCAGTTTATAAATTTAAAAATTATCTTTAAAAAATGATAAATATATCAATTTATGTAGCTTCCTTTGTCTCTCTCTCAAAAAAAAAAAAGGTAAACATGGCTCATATTAATGACCATGGCTGTGAGAGAGAGAGAGAGAGAGAGAGTGTGTGTGTGTGTTAATGCATGTAGCATACAAACATAAGGAAGTAAGGTCGTCTTAGTTTCTGGGTTTAAATGAAGTCAGTGCACACATATTTATGCATGTAGCATACAAACATAATTAACCAACATTAAAGTTTTTGTATACTTATATACATATTTATGCAATACAATATCATGCCATTTGTGTTTTGTTTGGATGAATGTGATATTGAAGAATCAAACATATCTCAAGCGATACGCTAAAACAAAAAGAAAAATTAAGCCATTCATCTAGATGCACTAATGGAAAGAGGTTTGATTATTTATTCATCGATACTTTTCATGTGTTATATTGTTTGGATGACTACTTGTTAACTACTCTAATAACTACGTTGTTTGGTGGCCTATTGTTTTCTATTACATCATTAGCTGGTTTTGTGGGATTAAAAAAAAACCTCATGTTTATTAAATAACTGATAATAAAATAAACAGAAAATAGATATGCCATATCATAAAATCTAGAAAAATATGTATGATTGTGTTATTCTTTGTCAGAGAGTGTTAGAGTAATTTGAATCAGACACCTATGAAAGAAAATAAATATATGCAATATATTTTCATCAACTGGGAAATAAAAATATGCCTTAGCTCCTATAAATATAACAACTCGTTGAAAGTCTAATTTTATAATACATGCATACATGTAGCATATTACTTATGTCGGTCCCAAAAGAAAAAAATTACCTAACTTAAGTTTGGACTTTTCAGATATTTTATTATAATGATCCCTTGTTCATATATATGTATATATATATATATATTACTGACAGCATATTCCAATATATATTTTGAATTACATAAGGTTGAAGCTTGCAATTGGTGCTAGTTCTAGTGTAATAGGTTGAATGAAAAAACAAAAACTCCTGTGAGAGAGTCATCTTCAATAAAACTCCATAGTATTCGAATCTAAGTCAATCGGATAACCATATTCGAAAAACAAAAGGTTCAATGTCAAGATAAATTTATCTTGAAATGATTTTTTTACTTCACAAATCATATGATATTTTGGATTATCAATTAATTTAAATTTGAGAAGAATTCAACCTTAATTGAGTGAAAAAGCTCTTTCAATTTGACATTTTCCCAGAGTTATTAACTCAAGGATTTATTTATTTATCTAACTATCTAAGCCATTGAGACCTAAGATACACAAAAACTATATGCCCCCCTCAAACTAACCAGTGATGACATTTCATCCGATACTGAAGAGCTTAATAGCTCTCAGCGCAAAACTATACACAGAGAGAGATATATATATATATTATGACTCTTAATTAGGTTATGCAAATTACATCTAATCAAAAAAATATATTGTTCGATCAGTTTCTACAAATAAAAAAAAATTTAAACTACTCAACCGAATAAAATGATACAAATTCACATAGGATCTGTATCTGTGTGGATGCTTAATTAATTGTGGGATCTTTTGTGTGTGTGTGTGTGTGTGTGTGTGTGTGTGTTGAGGTTGAACCAAATCCTTGAAACTCCCAAATTTAGGTTATCCAAGCTACCATGAAACCTTTATGAACCAGAAAGTCTGGGTCAATTCTCAATCTCAAAACACCTTAATTTTGTCTGTTTATCTTCTTTTCCCATGAATCCGTAAACTTGAATTCAAATTTTGTCTCCCTTTCTCTTTGCCTATAAATCTTACCTTGTTACCAACTTTTCATGTTCTTTTGCATTAAATTTTACCGCATCAATCCAACTCACAACCCAACAAATTTTAAAAGAAACAAGAAAATAAGAAAAATCAACAAACAAACGAACCAAGAAAGAAAGAAACAAATCAAAATCATATTAGTTAGTTTCTTATTTGAAGGAGATAAGCTTACCAGTTGAAGTTGACCAAAACGGTGCGTATCAGACAGAACCTCCTTCATCTTCTGCGTTCGAGGATGGTGCATCCACATGGTGCCATCCATGAACTGCACGCCGTTAACCTCACAGGCCTCCAGAATCCGGTCAACCTCCGACACGTTCATCGCCACCGGCTTCTCCAGAAGCACGTGCTTCCGCTTCTCCGCCGCCATCACCGCCCACTTCACATGCAGCGCGGTTGGGAGTGGCACGTAAACCGCGTCCACCTCACCGTCCCCCAACACTTCCTCATAGCTTCCGTACACCCTCACTGTCTCCGGCAACCCGTTTTCACCGGCGAACTTACGAGCCTTCTCCACTGAACGACTCCCTATGGCCACCAGAGTTGCGTTTGGCGCTCGGCTTATGGCTTTGCAAAGCTTGATGGCGATTTGAGCGCAACCGATAACACCAAAACGCACCGTTGTTTGATCATTCGCCATCTTCAATAAGTGAGTGATGATGAGAATGAAAGTGATGAAGAAATTAGAATAAGACCTCTTGTTAGCTATTGTAACGCTCAATTAATCAGCATTAGTTGGATTGTATTAAAGTATTAAGACGCATGATAATTAATTGTGGTTGGATCCCAAAATGTGTTTTTTTATTACTGTATTATACCAACTTGACCTAGCATTTCGTCGGGACGCCTTTTTATTATTATTATTATTATTATTATTATTTTATTTTGGGGAGATACATGTGTTACTTTCTAAGAAAAATATAATGTTTTTAAATTTGCTTAGTTTATGAATATGCTTCAGTTTTGTGAATTGTCTTTTTGGGGTTTAGCATATGCGAATGGGGGACTAAAACCTTTAAGAAGTTAGTAATTATTGCGCATGGAAAAGTAAGCAATTAGCTGGCCCAAGTAGAAAAAAGAACAGGGAGAACTTATTTAACCCTAGTTGACTTCTTCAGATGATACATTTTTTTATTTTGTATACGAATTATTTAATTAATTAGAAGCAAAAGCTTCTAGAATATATATAATTTATATATTATAGCCATTAAAGCAATTCCATTTGCGACTAGGCAATAGTTTAATAGTAATTTCGTGGATGAGGAGCCAAATTTCTCGTCTCTACCATCTTTAACGTACATATAAGGGAAAAGAAAACATTTTGGGAAAAGATAAGTGCATTATAATCAAAATATATATTTCACTATTTATCCGAAGTTTCAACTTGGGTAAGAGTAAAAATCTTTAGCAAAACTACAGTTTAAAGATTAGTTGTTGGAGTCGGAGAATCTAAGGGCGGGACTCATGACAATTGTCCTATCTACTAAAACCTAATTAATCAAGAAATGTCTATTATGGCATTTAATCATGACTGAAGCTAATAAATAAATTTAGTTTTCATTATACATATGAAGCCGGCCACTCATGGGAAGACGAAAGAGTGGATAACCTGGCAACACACGTAACACCTTAATTTTTTTTGTCCAAAATCAAATAATTGATTTTCCTTCTCCAAGATTGGGGCTCAAATTATTGTAAATTTGACTTGAAAGAGTTACTTTCAAATTGAACTTGATTACACTAATTTTGACACAGGTTTTTTATAGCACACCCACCATGTTCTCTCAGGTCCTTAATTATAATAACAAGGCAACAATAAAATGTATTTTTAATCGTTTTTATAAGGCATTTTCGAGTTGCATTGAGCATTGCTTTTGTTATATATACCCCATATTTAAGAAGGGTTAGATATAGAGTAAACATTAATACGATTATGATCTTTATATCATGAGTCTACTTATTAAATTTTTTTGTCCTGAATATATGTTTACTTAAATATTATTAATGATTACTTTTGAATTTTACCCTTATTTAGTTTTCGTTGGTAAGAGAGAGAAAGATAATGAGTATAATTTGTAAATATACTTTTAACAATTTTTTAGCCCCTACATTTAATGGCAATGATTAATATCGTTAAACAACCAAATCCTTATGAAATTATATAGATCAAAACCGTAGATATAAAACTTAAAAATTAATGTGCGTTTGTATGTGAGAGAAAGAGAGAGCTATCCACATATGCATATGTATATGTATTCATCTAACTCTATTTATAGCTTAGAGATAATGCTTTATTTATCTCAATTTATAAGTCATTATATATTTTCCTATGAACATACAAGTTTATTATTTATTTATTATGTGTCGACTTTACTCTAATGTATTATAGCATATCTTAAATAAAAATAAAATTGAAAACTGTTAAATTTTAGCAAAGTTTTAATAAGATTTAAGATTAAAACAAGTAATATGTAAAAGGTATAAAAAGACGTGTGGATGCATAGGTGTTTGTGTCTTTTACTTGATAACATCAAGCCCCAGATTTCGTTGTCCAATCCTAAACAAAAATCCCAGCATGCTGCAGCACAAAGCACAAGATTTCAGATATTTTCCTTCTGTTTCAACGTTGTCATCACACCCACACCCCCCCCTTTCATTTCCTTTTTTCAATACTAACACCCACTCAACAAAAGGAGAATTATTGTACAGCACTAAATTATCTAAACAATTCTACACTTCAATGAATGTGACAATTAATATTATAATTAAAATTGATTGTGAAGGAAGTTATAGATCGATAGTGCGAGACAACATGGCATGGGTTCCTTTATTAAAACATTAAAATCAAAGATAAAAAGAAAGCTGTAATATATGATGAAGCTGCTGTGATATCTCCTGTTAAAATCACAAGTTTCTACCCAAAAAAAAAAAAAATCTATGGATCACTATCACCTACTAATAACAAGTAAATATGATTATGCCAACCATAGGAATGAATATCCAGTCCGAATTTAATAACATTGTTCATATCACAGTTACGTTTGCTAATGCACTTTTACCTTTTGATAGAATGTGCCTATTTGCACAAGGGGTAAAAATTACTTTTTCAAAATAATTTACAGTTCACGAGATAAGACGTGAGAAGAGTTGTTTCGGTTTACGCAAACATAAATTTTCAATGTAATGCAAACATGGACATATATGTGTGACAATTTTTAGAAACAAATATTTAGATTAGAGCTTGCTTAATGTCGGATTATATCTTCCACAATTTGTCTTCAAGCATGGACGGTTGTATGTGACAATCTCCCATCTTCGCTGGAGGAAGGATAAAAAATATTAATTTTTTATATGCTCATAGATATCCATAAACAAATTGTATCCAATATTGTTTATATAAAAAATATTTTGTAATATAATCTCTTAAGTACTTACATTTGAACATTTGAATCTGTTTAAAGTATCTGAATTAGATATGAAAGTAAAAAAGCAGCCTCCAATGTTGCCTTTCTTTGTCACCTTTCATAAGCCCGTTTGCTTTATTCAAGGAGCCTCGTGTGTGGTTCTTAATTTTTTTTTTTTATCCAAGCTTCTTAATAATATATACTCTTACACATACCTACACACACAGCTAGAAGACAAATTTTAAGTTAGTCGTTACCTTTTTACTTCTCTTCATCAGATTTTTATACTTCACTGCTCTACTTTTTTCTTTAATGTTTACGAATTCTTCAAGTATAATTATAATTATTTGACCGTATTATTAATAAAATCGGCACTTTTCTAATACTTATAAATAACGTTGCTCGATATAAACATTGATATTGGTACGTTCGTAAATATAGAACTAAACGAATTGTACATAATATATATATATATATCTCTCTTCACCGGTATTTTATTATTGATTTTTAATATAACTAACTGATCCTTAATTTTTCCCTCCAATGTTTTGATTGGGGAATTTCAAATTTGCTTTTGTAACATCTTGAGTTAATGTTTATTTGTACAAAATAAATAAGTTTTTAATAAAAAAGAAATAAGAAAGTTCATATCAACCATGAAACATTCACAACCATAATCCTCATAATAATATCCCCCTTTAAATCAATTAAGAAAATAAATTTAATACTCTATCATCACAATTCAGATATGATTCAATGGCATTCGAATATTAACTATATTATCCACATTAGAACTTCCCATGTAAGGAATTAATGACTATCAAAATACCCTCATTAGGGTCACATATGCTTACTTCATAAAGTAACATCCGCATGTTAGTAGACATTCACATCCAAAAATAAGTAAAATAATATGAAGAGTATGCATAGTCTAAATATATGGCAATATATTTATCTTCCACATAAACATCTCAAAAGAGGAGGCCCTACAACAGGATGACACAACACTATGCCTCTAGCTCTTTTCCTTCCTGTCTACTAGTATTGGGGCCCTCTCCTAAAAATTTTGAAACTACAGGATGAGACATAAAGTCTCTGTAACCAACAGATAATTTATCAAATGGAGATTTACTGTGTGGTCTCACATAGTGAAGATATTTAGCAAATGGTCCCAAATTTTAAAATTTTTAAAAAATGGTCCCATTGACAACACGAGGTGTTGTCAATGCGGCGAATGGTGTTGTCACGTGACAACCCCTGACAACACCATATGCTGTATTGACAACACCCTGTGTTGTCAATGGGACCATTTTTTAAATATTTTAAAATTTGGGACCATTTGATAAATAAGTCCCTTATTTGGGACTCAACAGTAAATCTCCCTTTATCAAATATTCAGGCAGGGTTATAAGAGGTGAAGTAAGGATAAGTTCATTTAAAAGCATATAGATAACATTTTTTTAACCTAAAAGAATATTTGATCATTAAATACATACCAAATATAATAATATACTCTAGATCTAGATAGAGAAGTTGGTAGCATAACGAATTTTAAATTGAATAAATTAGTAGCCAAATGTATACAAACACAGTACATCACAATTATACACAATCCCCACCACCAAACTTCTCCTTGTATCACCTTACATGGACTCTAACCTATAACGATAGCAGACTTGACCATAGTCAACCATCAATATTTAGTGTAATTGCATTTTAGGGGATTTTAATGTTATTCTTGGGTTTTTATTTAGTTTAATTGCATTAATTATGATTAATGATGATAATATGAAATTAAAGGCAATTAGGGGTATTTTTGAAAGAAATTGGAATTCAAAGATAAATTAAAAAAGAAGAGAAGAAGAAAATTAATGCTAAAGAATGATCAAACTCATAAACCCATTTATTTTATTTTATTTTGTTTTATATTTGATCCAAGTGCAGATGGAAGTGTAAAAATTTATCGTTGTCAAGACTTAGAAATGGATCAAAACAATTGTAATTTCTAAGGATTGCACTATAGGGTACAACCCCAGGGTCGTTCTCTACGGAGTCTTGTGTGCAATTAGTTAAATTAGCTTGTAATTACGTTTGCCGCAAAGTGGAAAACCGCTTTTGATTTCAAACTTATATTGAATATAAAACAAACTTTCTTTTTGGGTTTTTGGATTTTTGGGAATGCAATTAAAACAGATTAAAAATGTAGAAGATGTTTTGGGATGAATTCCTCTTGGAAAATGGTTCAAGCTATCATGGTTCACAAAATATAAGGTAGAGTAGTAGTTTCGCACTAAGTTTTGTATTGAAAATCCCAACAACTTGCTAGATCAAAAATTCTATGCAATGAACTCCGTTCTATGAAACCCTTTAAAAACATTTAGTGTGTGTAAAGAAATTACCAAGTGAAAAATCCAACTCAGCACATCATTGCCGCAAATATCAAGCACAACTAGGAAGATAAGAGAGCAACAAAGATTTCATTGAATAGGTAGTAATGAGACTTCACACTACCAAGTCAAACACTAAACAACTCGATACACAAATAATCCAAGTTTGGCACGACCATGACCAAGTATTCAAGTTCGAATCACTAGTCCTAACTCATAAACTGAGAAATCCAATACAAAAATACAAATTGAACTACTACTCCCCTTTCGAGCCCTTGAACTCAAGCTGTCTCCATCTCCAAGAGGAAGAGAGAGTCTAGCAGCTCATAGTAACTAGCTCCACACTCATAATAGAAGGATAAGGATGCATAATGGTCTGGAAATGATGGATGAAGATGGTGGCTAGGGTTTGGTGATGGATGAGAAGAGTATAAGAGTAGAAAATGTGAAGAAAGTCCTAATCTCAAGTGTGCTACCTCCCTCCTTGTGATCTGGTCGAAACTTACCCTAAAAGGAGTTTTCTAACTATCTTGGGTCGGGTGGAAGGTGCGGGTTGATTATTCTTTTCATTTGGAGCCTAATTTGGTTACTAATTCGCTATATTTACCACGGCAAACTTGAGGTTTCGCCATCGTGAACCTCTCCTGAGAGTTCTGTTTGCATGCTTGATCATTGGCCGAGGTGAAGAATGAATTGCTCCGCGGCAAAAGGTTCTAGAGCTGTCTTCTCATGTTCTTTGCCAGAGTTCCTAAAATGAAATAGCAAATATTTGAAGTATCTCTTAATCATGTGACGAGTGAACTTTTAGTCGCCTCAGTCCGCGTCAAAGATTTTAACCGAATTAATGTAGTATAGCACCAATCCGGGTCGTATTCACTTTGAGGAGCCGATAAAACGAAATGAAATCCTGGTAATTAAATGCGAGTAACTCAAATTGAAAATTAGTTGGAGGAAATTTTATGTGGGTACTATGAATTAAACTAAAATTAAAACACTTCTTTTTGGTATTTTTGAATATGAAAACAGGTGAAAGAAATGAAGATAAATGAAATACAAATAAACGATGATAGAAATCAATTCTCCAACTCAACAACGCCGGCAATCATCACTTCAATGGATATGGGAGTTAAAATAATGAATTAAAGAATCATAATTAAGCTTTAATCCAACAACCGAGCCACCTCGAATTGCCACAAAATATTTTTCAAACTTCCAATTTACTAACTGCCACCAGAATAGTAAAAAGGAATTAAGGATAATAAAACCACTGCTTAATTGTAACTCTTAAATTCAAGTAAAAGAATTAAAGCTAGCAAAAGATTATTTGATCCAAGATTCTAAGCCACCTTAGAAAATCACGAGATATTAACTCTAAATTCAATACAATGTGATACCACAACATTATACTTGAAATTAAAGGTATAATAAGTCCAATATCAATTGCCAAGCAATAATTCCAGTCACAATAATCTCCACAATAAATCCTATCAAATAATAAAATCATTACAACAATTAGAATAACTATCCTAAGGCCTAGGAATTGTTAATCAATTATTGGATAGGAAATTAAAGCAACTAAAAACTCCCCTTTGAAGACTCAAGTTCATGCCATTGTTGTTGAATTACAGAATCCTAGAATTAGCCACAAATTGCCATGGGAAATTCCAAATATCCAGAAGCTGCAGCCATTATCTTCTTCGCACAAGACTGTGAGTAAAATTACTCACAACGATGGATGAAGCCGATGATGTCTTCAGGCGCTTGGAGTAAATGAATGAGCAGCAGCCACCGTCTCTTTTTTCCGTGTGCGAGCGTGTGTGGGCGGAGAATGGAATTGATGAATGGGTTCGCAGCTGAAGGATTTTCCCCAGGTGATAAGTGGCGGCGTGCTTCGTGTGTGAATGGTCTGGAAGTGTGGCGGCTTGAGAGTATGAAGGAATGGAATCGTGGTTGAATGATGGAATACGAAGCTTTTTGAATGAGTGGGCCCATGGAAATGTGGCGTGATGATTGAATTGTGGACTATGTTTTGAATGGAATAATGGAATATGCTTTTTTTTTATTTGGATTTATGTGTGTGTGGTCCCAGAGGCGTGTTGAATCTCCCAGATGAATAGTGCCCTTGTGCTTATGGATTAATGGATCAATTGTGCGGCCCAGCTCTCTTAGGTGGATGCTGGATGATGGAATGAATGAATATTTGGAAAGGCCCATTGCAATTAAAAGCCCAATGATCAAGATAATATAAGTTTTGCAAATCCACAGCTTTTATCCCAATTTCTTCCAAAGATACCTACAATAAAAATTTATCTTGAGTAGCATCAAATGGCCTAAAATTATTCATTTAGCAAAATGATTAAAAATATGACCATTTAACCTTGATTAGATTTAATTCCACATAATTGCCATTAATCATATTTAATGCAATTGAACCCAATAAAAGCCCAACAATAGGACCAAAATTCCCCTAAAATGTTACAAATTTACTTGATAAAATATGATTAATTCAATTCCCCCACACTTAGCCTTTTGCACTCCCGGGCAAAACTTCAGAATTGAATGATCCAAAAGATATACTCAATGCTAGCAAACATAAAATCAACTTGGTTTAAATATGCAATTAACTCAAGCAACTCTTACTTCTAATCAATCAACAATAATAGAACACTTCAGTGCAAAGAAATTAACATAAGAAACATAGCAAGATAAAGGAAGAGAAACATAATAGAGTCACTGGGTACAAGTGTTTCACTCATCTCTCAAATGTGGGAAATTTCGCGCAATCCACCTAGATTGGTACCTACCATAAGCTTGTAAAGATTCTAATATCGCCACCACTAATATACCTTAAACTTATGATCAAAGGGACTTGAAAGGATTGTAATGTTGGAATGTAAGGTCAAATGAATGGAATGAAATGACAAGTGAAATACATGAGTAGTGAATTGTCAATTCAAAATGAGCTAAAGTATAATCATGAAAGAACACCAAATGTATAGATTTTAAACTTTTGCACAAAAATCTTTGCTCTCCAAACCACCAAAGCATGCCTTATTTCAATTTTTTTTGTTGCAACTTATTGTTTTCTTTTTCTTTTACTTTCTTTTTTTCTTTTTCTTTTTTTTTCTTTTTTTTTGTTTGGCGTCCAAACCCAAGAAGACAAAGATATAGATGTTCATGATATACTTTTCAAAGTGAAAGACCAAATGCGACTCATGTATAACACTTACTAAAAGAAATGAATGAAATGACAACGAAGGCTTAAAGGGGTGGCAAAAGTTAATATGAAATGGCTTGTGTTTAGGTAAAGGGTTTAGAAATGAATGCCCTTATCATCCTCATAAACCAAGGTATTAATGTAGCTTTGAACAAGAATCTAGACAAGTTCTAGAGGTTAACCAAAACTAAGTGAAATCACACAAGAAAATGAAAAATATAAGGCTCAAAATCCTTCCGAGAGGGCTTTTCTCTAAGATGTTTTCTCCTTTAGAATCAAGCTATGAAACAAGCTTAATAACATTGCACCAAATGTATTCTATTATGCTAATCAATTAAAAACAGAAATCACTAGAATCAAATGCAATCAAACTAGCCATGTAACATTCACAAGCATTGTGCAAAAAGATTTTAAAAGAGATGCCCTAGGATTACAAAAGTCAATTAGCAACAGCGAAGGAATCAAATCGCTCATATAACAGTGCAAAACATCTAGGACACTGAAGAGAAGAGACACAGAAGCTAGCAGCAAAATTCCTAAGTAAGAATTACTCTCAAATCATGCAATAAAATCCATAAATCAAACAATAAGGTAGATAAGAGAGCAACTATAGCAGCAATACTCGATAATTTGTAACAAATCCGTAGGCAAAATTTTTTTTTCTTGATTCAACAACAATCCCTCCCCCACACTTGATCCATACATTGTCCTCAATGTATAAACACAACATTATGTTAACCCAAACTCTCAGATGAAGTGGAAGTTGTGAAGTCCGATTTGAAATCGAAGCACAACACATCACTTTCACAAAGAGGAGAGAAATGAAAGATAGGATAAGATGATGTAAAATAAGAATGGACAAGTATAAATCAAGTGGTCAAAAGAGATGGCAAAATCAAGAGAAAACAAAGTACACATTTATTAAACAAAATTAAACAAAGACAACTGCAACTACTGAAAACGTCCCCTCCCCCACACTTGTTTTCTTCATTAACCATTTAAATATAACTAATCATATGAAAATAAGAAGAAACAAGAGAGGAAAGAGACGACCTTCGACTTAAATCTCCGTAGACTCTTGTAGGAGAAGTTCTCATCCCGGATGAGAAACATGAAGTTCTTTATCACTACTCCCCCTATATTAGACCTTCTTAGAAATGGCTTCTGGTCACCAGGTAAAGGCTCCAAGACATAGGGCTTGCAACCACAACCTTGCCTAATGCGATTCTGCAAAATAAATAGTGGACCGACCGCAATATCTATTCCAATAATGCAAATATGGAGAGATATAGAGTAGGATATCTTAGGAACAAAACTCTCCAAGTATGAATCACAACCAAGAAAGTCAATGGGATTCCCTTCAGTAGGAATCAAACAATCAGTGAAATTTTTAAAATCCTTTTGTGCTTGCAAAGTAGTTGTTAAAAATTTACAACTTTTGGAGCTTAGCACATCATCTTTGCAATCACTAGAGGATTCATCTTCATGAAAGGATTCATTCTCATTTATAATTTTGTCAATTAAAATTTCAGAATCCTTAACTGGTATATCATCCTCCAAAAATCCATGCTTATCAATTTTATCATTGCTAGTACTATTAAATGCATCATGGACTTTACCGAAGTTCTTTTCATGACATGCCATAAGATTATCATTCCTTTTATCAATGCAAAGCATGCATATAACATCATTATCACAAGAACACGATAAAGTTTCATTCAACTCTATATCATCATATCTAGTACTAGAAAGAGAAGCATGATCATCACACAATGAGGCAGTGACAGTGCAAGAATCATTCCCAACTAAATTGCCTCTTGAAGCGTCCAATTTGATAAAGCCTAGTCGTGAGGTTATCAAATAAAACTAAGCTAGAATGCAATATAATGGCACTAACCTAGGTTGATCTCTACGCGGAGCCTATATTGAATTACTAAGTAATCTAGAATAAATAACAAATTAACCTAAAAGTCTGCGAAACATGCATTATTTATCTAATTAGACTGAATGGCTACTGTTCCTAATTTTTTTTCTTTTTATGTTTATAATGGAATGGATAATGGATGAAGTGAATCTCCTTGATGAATGACTTAGCCAATCTTCCTCATTCCAATTAATTAAGTTCAATTACACCTAACTAGCCAAGGACTAGTGAAGAAACCTTCTCCTAATCAACACCACTAGTAAAATTTACCTAGCCACCTAGGTTCCTTTAGTTAACTAGAGGTGTCTTAAGAGGCCAGCTTACATTAGATTCACAAAGGTCCTCTCACTTTCAATTAAATTGAGAGCTTCAAGAACATGAATTATCAACTATATTGAAAAATAGGTCCACAAGATAATTAATAATTTGTTAAGTGCAAATCCAACGCAAGTATTAATATCCAAATTACACATACCAGTAATAATCCTCAAATATATATATGAATCACACTCCTAGACACCTAGCAACTATAATCAAAATATATAAAGAGTGAATATTAAAATTAGGAAGAATCAAACTTCCCTATTAGCTCAAGAACTCTGAAAAGCTTCATCAAATCATCAAGGAGTGGAGTGATCAGGTGCTCATGACAGGAGAACGACTATACCAAGCCTCAGGTCCTCTAAGAGCCATGGGAACCAAATCTTCTGGAACGGTGAGAATGAACAAAAGAAGCAAAAGGCCGAGGCAGCGTTTTTGTTGTTGGGTTTTGTGAGATGGAATAATGGAGGTGGATGAATAAAAGAATCAGGAGGCAAGCTTGGTGAATATGAGGCGGCGGCTTGCTTCTTTCTTCTTGCTCCAGGTAGCGTGTGTGGGAATAATGGAATTCTACCTGGTGCTCTGCGGCGCCTCCCCCCCACCGAATGAAGGAATGGATGGTCATATAGTGTTATTGGAGGGTTGGAGGTAGGTATGTAGGATGGAGAATGTGGTTGTTGATGTGGTTCATATGGTGGAGGAAATGAATTATATGCCGTTTGATGTAATGGTTGCATAGGTTCAAAATATGGATTATGTGATGGAGGAGGTGGCTTATAGTATAGTTTATGAGGTGGAGTTGATGGTTGGAAGGTTTGGAATGATGTTTGGTGGTAAGGTTCATAGTGTGGATTGGGGAATGGATTACCAAATTCTTGACCAAGTGAACATTCCTTTGGACTGTGGATCAATGTTTGTAGACTCTCCTCTAATTCTTGTTCTATGGTTGCAAGGCTTTGAGAGAAATGGTCTTCCATATTATCTACACAAGAGTGAAAATTGGGGGTAAAAAGAAAAATGAAACAAAACACACTAATTCAAATAAAATAAAAAAAACTAAAACATGAAGCATGAATAATCAACCAATAACGAAAAGAAAACAAAAGCGAAATACTTAAAAGAAATGCAAAAGTTCAACAAATGAATTCCAATCAAGTTACTTAACACTTAAATACTAGGGAATCAATTTCATTAGCTCCCCGGCAACGGCGCCATTTTGACGAGCGAACTTTTAGTCTCCTCAGTCCGCGTCAAAGATTTTAACCGAATTAATGTAGTATAGCACCAATCCGGGTCGTATTCACTTTGAGGAGCCGATAAAACGAAATGAAATCCTGGTAATTAAATGCGAGCAACTCAAATTGAAAATTAGTTGGAGGAAATTTTATGTGGGTACTATGAATTAAACTAAAATTAAAACACTTCTTTTTGGTATTTTTGAATATGAAAAC